>NGKF01000001.1:4519046-4539589 GCA_002162555.1 Monilinia aucupariae
CCCCCCTCACCTATCATTGGTAAACAGTCTCCCCCCTCATCCAGTCTTGCAGCAAATCTCTCCCTAGCACCAGGGCGCGTTGCAGAACAAACCAGATCGCCAGGGAAACCATAGCCGGGATCGCGACGCGCGGCGCTGTATTAGAGGTGGAGCCCGCCTCTGCATTAGGGACATTTTCTCTATAGGAAGAAGGGAGGGAGCGAACGATGTAGGGTCAAGAAGGCAATTTTGCTATCGGGAAGCGGAGGAGTGGGGGGGGGAGTACGCTCACGTAGGAGCTGCCGCGCTACAACCTGGTCGAGGTCGAATCACTTTTTCCGGAGTCGACTTGGTGTCGGGAGTGCTTACATCAGGAGCTTCGAATCAGGGATGGGGCGCCGGGCTGGGGGGGAAATTGGTGTTTGGCCTCACTGTTGCCGTGTTTCTTTTGTAGATTGTGGAAGTGGAGGTTGAGGTGGAGGTGGATACTTGGTAAAGTGATTAAGTTCTGGGGAGGTAAATGCTATGCTATGCTTATGGTCAAATTGAGATCCTTGTTGAACTCTAGCTGCAATATAATAAGGTGAAGAATACTTTGTACTATATAGTATGTGAACCAATCAGCGCCACTCCAGCATAGTTTAGCAAGAGAATGAAGGAGAGACAAGAAAGTTCTTATAGCGTCTCGATAAGCGTACAAGAACCAGACATGAAAGATGTTTTAGTAAAAGAAGTTCTATTCATTAAAGTATAACTATCTAATATTCGCACTTCATCAACTCATCAAATGTTCATCTCCCAAACGCGGGCCCTCGTAATGAATATCATCATCGAGCCCTTAACCCTTGAAAATATATACATCAATCATACCTTATAAGACCCTCATAAACATGAATCTTTCCTCTCGTCTAGGACCTTGCATGCATCATATGCAAAAGAAACACTCCTGCCCCGCCAATCTAAATACCGCCATGAAAATGCCTGAAAGATATGCAGCTAAACTTTATGCAAGAAAGGAACGGATTTGGTATCTGCAATACTAATGAACTGCGCTGAAAAGCGTGGTTTTTGGTATCCGAAAGCAAAGGAATAAAACGCAACGCAATGCAGTGCAGTGCTTTTAACGACGGTTGAAGTTGAAGTATCTCGACTATCAAAATTGTTAGTAAATCGTCAGAATTGAAGGAGTAGAAGAGGCTACTTACAGCCAAAAACAAAATAATCAAATTGCTAGCAATAAACGCCAAATAGATACCCAAATCTCTCCATCTATTGTCAAATTCCAAACCAAGCGGCTCGTAAAACTGCTCTCCATATTTGTACGCACAATACTCACAAGCACTGGTAGCATTATCAACAATATATCCGATTCCACCACCGGCGAAATAGTTTTGCATGTAATCGCCGCAGGTTTGGCCCGCAGGAGCAGTAAAACGGTTTAATTCCGAAGAAGTACATTTTACTTCTCGACCTTGAAGTTCGACAACGACCATTCCACCGATGAGACGAGTGAAAGGATCTAGTTGGTAAAGCCAGGCGCGCCAGAACTTGGGGATTTGGGGTTTGGGAATCGTGACACCACAGAAGAGGGAGAAGGTGATGATGATGAAGGGGTTGACGAGAGCAGATATGAAGGGAGAGGGGGTAAGCGCTGCAACCATTTGACCGAGGGTTACAGAGAAGAGCTCCGTGATGAGGATCATGAAGAATTGGTAGCCGGCACGATTAGATACGGATTGGAAACCAGGCATGTAGTAGAGAGGAAGGAAGAAACCGACGGCGCAGAGAATAGAATAAGGCATTTCGGCCACAACCAGAGAGGATGCGAAGGCGAATTGACTGTACATTTTCGAGGATGCTTCTCTGTAGTAAATCATACGAGATAAAGCAAATTTAGGTTCAACTTGAGCGAGAATGAGTGCCGGGAGAACGGTGACCTGGAAGATGACGAATACACGATATTGTAAAGAAACCTTTGAGTCATCTAGGTTCAAATAGGCTAGACCAGTGATGATGGAGACAATAACGTGATTGAAGAGACGAGTGAAACCATAATTAGGAGATCTCCAAAAAGCCAAGTTGGTGCGTGCTTGGACGACTCTCAATTGATGTATCAATGGCGTAGCGAATTCTCTTTCGTCGACGTGGTTATTGTTTCCAACCTCGGCAAGACGATTTGCCTTCATTTGGGAAATACGATCTTTAATGTTGGCGAGTTCAGGAGAGTCGGCAAAAATATCAGCCCAGTCGCGGTCACCAATTCTAGGGGCTTGACCGGCACCAATAGCATCAAGCATCCATTCAGCAGGGTTGGCGTCAGAGGGACAATCAGCTCCATGTTTGTGGAAGTAGTCGAGAAGTACGTGAGCATCTTTTCCAATATCACCGAAATAAACGCATCGCCCTCCACGTTGAAGAAGGAGCAATCTATCGAAGTTCTCGAATAATGCTGCGTTAGGTTGATGGATGGTACAGAGAATAGCTTGCCCAGCGTTTGCCAACTTCTTTAAGAAACGAACAATGTTGAAAGCACTTTGAGAGTCGAGACCAGATGTAGGTTCATCCAAGAAGAGGAGTAGTTCAGGCTTGGCAGCGAGTTCAACTCCAATAGTAACACGTTTTCTTTGCTCCACAGCAAGACCGTTCTCGGGATCTCCAATGATTGCGTCAGCCATATCTTCCATTTCAAGGAGACTAAGAATTTCCTCAACGTAGGCGTATTTCTCGGCCTGTGGAACATCGTAAGGTTGACGGAGATCGGCAGAGAATCGCAGTGCTTCTCTGACAGTAGCAGTACCTTCATGGACATCAAGTTGCTCAGCGTATGAAGTTCCTCTTTGGAAAGAGTTCCCTGGCTTGGTACCATCGACAAGAATATCTCCGGAAATGACACCTATGTTCTTTCTTGAAGCCAAAACATCGAGTAGAGTTGTTTTTCCAGCACCAGAGGCTCCCATAAGCGCGGTCAATTCACCAGGTTGGACATAACCGAAAATATTATTCAAAAGGCGTAATTCTCCATTAGGAGTTGGGACATCATAATTCAATCCTTCCCAGGTTAAAACAGCTTTCGAGTTGATTTTGATCTCGGAACCTTCTTCGTCATTCTTTTTGGCACGACGTTGATCGCGCTTGGTTGCCAGTGCCTGGTTGAGCTCCTCACGTTCCTTGTTTGGTTTCTGATATACTTTGGCTGCGTTACCGCCCGCGCCAAATGAAACCCACTCGCCGAGTGTTGCATTTGTAAATAGGAAAGCAGCAATCAAAACCACGATAATACCGAAGTTTCTCCAGAGATCAGAAGGCTTGTAATCATACCCTTGTGTGATGTACTCGCTGCCAGAGACTATGTTTGATCCAGCAACACTGCCGGGAAGGGTACAAACTTGATGGTCAATATTATCATAGCCTGGACCGGAAGGAACAAGATATACGCCTGTGCAAGTCAGATCGAGACGACTGAACTCGTTCTCCATCAGAGCAGAAAATCCAAGACCAAGAGCGTTGATCCAGTAGATCCATCTGATCCAAACCTTTTCACTTTGATATTGGATAAGGTAACCGGACGTGATAACGAAGAAGGTAATGATTGTAGCAGCAAACTTGATCGCATAATCGAAGTCAGGACAAAGACATCCGACTGTCCTAAAGAAGAGAGTCATAGCCAAGTAGCCGCTGAGAATGATCAAGTAGAACGTGAAGAATGCCCCAGCATCTCTCACCAATCCGCACATAAAGTACACGATGATTGAGAACAACAAAATCTGGGCGGCTGAAAATGCAGTATCAACTATGATTTGAGCAATCCATAGAGCAGACGGACGATGGAAGGTGTATGATCTATGTTTATTCACGATTGGTCTACCCATCATAGTAGAGGCCAGTTCGGAGAACGCTTGGAAGGCATTGAACAACAGCGAGATGAAGAGAAGACCACCTCTGGTGAATGCTCCGGCGGAAGTCTGAGGCAAATCAAGCCACACGGTACCCAATACAATAGCAACAGTGATACTAGTGATCCAACTGACAACCAAAGAGAATTTGTCTTGCCACTTGATCAGATATTGTCTTTGCATCAAAGCCCATATTTGCAAATAGTAGGGGACAGAGTACACAGAAGACTTTGATGCACCCTTTCGTTTGCTGTCAAGCATTGCGACCTGAAAATCATCATGGATTTGCCTGTCTGTGGCGATTTGGTTTCTGTAGGCGGCCATCTCCTCGCTCAATCGAGTTGAAAACTTAGACTCTGAGAAAGCTTGCGCCAGGCTCTCAGGGCTGTGTGGCGAATCCGCGGCAGAGCGACCAGGTGCATACTCGCGCTCAAATTCATCTGTACAGCCAGTCAAGAAATCGGGCGTCGTTTGGCGGGGTTTCTCCTTGAAGCCAAGACCTTCGAAATAAGCTCTCGCTTCGCCTGTGGGCCCAAAAAAGACTTCTCTTCCGTCATCGATAACCAAAACTTTGTCGAATTGCTTGTAGATCTTCTCACTAGCTTGGTACAATGAAACAAAGGTGGTTGTCTTGTAGATGTTGGTCATAATGCGCAGAGATTTCGCATAATCAAGAGCGGTCGAAGCGTCTAGTCCTCTTGTACTGTTATCCCAAGCGCATACCGTACCACTTGTAATCATCATTTCCGCAATGGACACACGCTTTCTCTCTCCTCCAGATACACCTCTGACGAAGGCATTGCCAACGATCGTATTACGAGTGTGACTGATGTTGAACATTCGAAGAAGTGTATCAATAACCTTCTCTTTAAAATCCGCCTTTGACATTCCGTGCGGTCGCTTCCCCGGAGTTTTAGTGTCCAGCGCAAAACCCAATGTCTGGCCTACGGTTAGGGTTGGGTGATGGACATCGTCCTCTTGGTTATAGACAGCTTCTCCCCTGTATTTCTTCGAAAACTCGTGAGCGTCAAAAGGACCATAAAATACCTCCCTATATGTCAAGCTGTGAGCAGATGACTTTGAGCAATCTTTGTAATCATAAAAATATCCAAACAGACTTGAAGAATGAGACAAGAATAATCTTACCCATCCACACCTGTGTAACCAAATCTTTGATTGGCGATGACCTTCAAGAAGGTTGTACAACCAGATCCAGGTCTACCGAGCACAAGTACCATCTCTCCCGGCTTCATCACCCCTCGGAAGTCCTCCAAAATATTTACCTCTCTGCCTTTGTTGCCCATCCCAAAAATATTCATAGCAGTTTCAAATACATTGAAAAAACTAACGAATGCATCTGGAAATGTCTTGACGAAGTTTGTCACACCTCCAGTCCCGCGAACCGTGAGTCCATCCCAAATCACACCGATATGCTTTGGACGAATACCAGAGTCTTCTTCCGCTTGTCTGTTGCCGCGGAGGGTGTCCTCTAAGTCGAATTGCTCCGTCTCGGTTCCTGAAAATGATTCTGCAGTCTTCTCTATATCCTTCTCGTTGGTGGCCTTGGTCTTTGATCGCGATTTCGACAATGCCTTGCTCTTCGTACTGATACCCGACAACTCTCGTCGGAGGTCCGCAAAATCAGCCTCGGCCGCTCTAATATCGATTCCTTGATTGATACTGATGAAAGCATTAGGATTGGCGTTGCGCGCATCTTCTCGTTGGGTTTCGGCATCTTCAATTGATGCGCGAGCAGTATCTGTGGTTGCTCCTATGGACGGCGTTTCCTCCTTAGATTCGGGAGGTTCTTGGATGTCTTTCCCCATGGTGACGTGTGAATGGTAAGGCAGCTATTTTAGAATAAAAAAAATACAATATAACGGCAGTCAAGGGGCCTGACAGTGAACTTGGTGTCCGCAGATGGACAAGACGTCAAAACGGATCCAATTACCAATATTACGGAATGTCTACAATGTCGGAAGGAATAAATAAAAGATGATTAAAATTTCAACGGCCTGGGAAATCTCCTGAAATCTTGCAGGGACCTTCAAAATATATATTGACATAGCTCTCCATACGGTGAGGGAAAAAAAGAGGAGTCCCACTTGGATCTAAGATATCAGATTGTTAGGGTCAAAGACCAAGGGCGCGTCCACCAGATTTCAATCCTTGCACGAGTGCTCTAGATCTTCTGCAATACTGTATCATGCTCCCCATGGCCGAGGGGTATATACAGCTAGCTATACAGCAGAAGGTACTGCAGCAATTGGCTGCTTCTCGCCTTCATTGCACAGTCGCCGATGTAGGTCTAGTCGCCTGGGCATTGGACATCCCGAGATGCGTATATCATCCATCGCTTCTTTGCCGAGTTGCCTGCTCGATGGTGGTGAGTAAATATGAGTAATTATGAGCTTGCTGGGTGGTGCCTGGCTAAGTATAATTATCCATTATTACTCGTCTTCCAAGATTATCAATGGCGCCTCGGCCTTCACGAGCGACGAGCGACGAGCTACAAGCTAGCTCGAAAGAGAAGGTCGTAGGCGCCACTTTAATCTTCCTTGGTGCAGCCGACATCTTCTCTCTCTTCGAGCACACCAGCACTCTGCGCGCGGATGTGCTTCATCAAGAAAGTATTGGAAGCGTCTATTAAAGCAGCATGGACTTTGTTTTACCGGTCTGGCGGTACAGCGGCAATGGAGAAGCTTAGTCAACTCAGCAAGAGGTACACCAGTGGTCGTCATGCATACATACATTTGTCAGAATTTGCACAAAATGGTCATGACATGACTCGAAATGCTTCGGATGGAGTTAAGAACGTGGCTCCTCGGATATAGGAAAACTCGAAAGGTCCGGAAGGGACACCCACTAAGGTTATAGCGGGATAAGAAACCCCGTGCTACGGTATCAAAAAAGGGGCAACGGTGAACGGGGGACGGGGGACGGGGAACGGGGAACGGGGAACGGGCAACAAGCAACGGGCGACAGTTGGCAGTTGATTTTACCTTTTACCATGGGTGGTGGTCCATCTCCTTCGAATACTGTCCTCGGCCGGATGACTGGAGATGACTGGAGATGACTGGAATGACTGGAATGACTCTTCGGGGACTGGCATCTGTCGGTGCTCGCACCAGGCAGGAAAGAAATGATGTTGGAACCGAACTCCTGCCTCGTGGGCAGCATCATACGGCGCAGGCAGAACTTGGGTATGGCCTCCTGCAATAACCTTATCTGGACCCGAAAGATGCCAATTACAAAGCCGGCTCGGAATAATGGAGGGCAAACAATGGTTATGCATCGAAAGATCGGGACCGTCGCTGGAATCAAGATTTCAATGCGTTTACATGCCTTTACATGCTTTGACGTGATCGTGATCAGCATGGCTGCACCACGCTAGCCAACGACATCTCCGCCGCTTCGGTGGCTTTGAGCACGCAAAAATAACGAAATACCTGCGAATTCCCACCCATTTCCCACAACCTGGATTTGGAGTAGAGCAGCTTGCAACTTGCTACTCTCCAAGTAATGATGTGCAAAGCTTATGATCTGCGCTTGCTATCAAGATTTATTCAAGTATCTCAATTTGGTATCGGTTGCTGAGCAACCGCTCGATTGTCTTGCATAAACAATATGTTGTCCTCACCTCTGGTGTTAACCATCTCGAAGCAATCTCAATGACTGATCAAAGAATACACTCAACAGATGTAACGGAGCAGGGTACCCTCACTCTTCAAGCCCAAGTAGACATCAGAATATCGCATTTTAGCCTTTGATTCTAGCATGAATGTCAACTTTCGCTAGAAACCACACCTCGACACCTTGATATCATCTCGATAGTTATGGAACAACCTCAAATCCGAAGCTAACCTCAATTTTTATTGAGGCGACCTGTGAGCCCGAGATAATGATAATTGCATCTACAAGTTTTGCGGAATACCTCAAAGCTGACCTCTCCCATGCTTGTGGGTTTGAAATTCCCTATGAAGGTGAGAGCATTAGATGGGTCGGATGGTTTTCGCTTGGGTTTCTGATATGTCGTGATATACTTTCATTGTCGGTTTCATGAAGTTGATTGATAGGTCTGGTCTATCACTGTTGGGTGTGTACTATGTCTATCCATTGTCACATACCTCAATATTTGCCTCATTGCCATCGACTTGCAATTAAATCAATCGTTTCGGGGGTGCACCGTTCTTATTTCAGTTTTTACATGAGAATATGTTGGAGACAGTGTTCCACTATATTCTCGATGATACCAATTAACGTCGCCATCCTCAATACTGCGCAGAAGCCTGCCAGTTCGTGAGATCTGGCCCAGCGAGTTTAGAGCCGGTCTCAGAATATGGAATGGCTTCCCCATAGTGAGTTTTGTCTAACATGATCACCGGCGCGGGGTAATCTAAAATTAATGTGTGACATAGGAATGGTATGCGAAGAAAAGTACTTTGGGGCTTTATGGGGGGATCAGGAGGAATGGGATCAAATCTTGGGATTTGCCCCCTGGTTGAAGCATCTCTATATGGCAATGTAAGGAGATGTCAGCCGAACGAAATGTTCAAACAAATATGCTCAACACGAAAACTTCACTCTACACTCTTGAGTCCCTTTAATTCAGGGCTTCTAGGTCTTCGGCAAAAGAGTTTGACCGAGAGAAACAATGAGACTATGCTCGAGAAAAGAAGAACATGAAGCTACAATCTTAACCTCCCTACACACAAAGTTGTACCCTCGATATCTACCTTCGATATCTTGAGGAATATATCCGTATATCTCACGCCGCTGTCACCGCCTTAACGGATACTTACTCATTTGCCATGTTTTCACCAAATCGCTCAGTGCCAGCTCACAGTTTCAGATCTTCAGATCCCCAGATCCATTGGGGCTTTAATATATCTACCTACCTCTTGTGGGAAACCAAAAAAACCCCCACAAGGTACAACTGTACGTGCTAGTACAACATCGAGATCGGACACAGATTACCGTAGAGGGGGTACGGAGCTACAGCCAGCAGAGCGTTATCGGCAGTTTGCTTGCATGGAAATTGCATGCTAAGCAGTGTGAAGAAAGCTAGATGCGGTGGTGCGTCCGGTAATGATCCTCAATCCTCGGCAATTGATGGCTTTTCAATATTTGACGGGCATGCAATCACGGGATATTATGACCGCCGAAACCTTGGTGGTACAGTACCAATTGAGACTGTAAGATGGAAGGTAGAAATCTTCTCCATCAAGCTTTCTCGTCCCATACATGATTCGGGATTTCCTCTATTGCTGCTGGATGCGAACTGAACTGAACTCTCATACCAGTATCCTTTATGGACATTTGCAATATCATCACAAAGATGCATCCCTTTTCTACGCCTGAAAATATTGTTCTGTGCGCTCTCGCTTGCCACTCATCGGAATGGAATCAGCTCACCCAATGCTCTCAAGTTAGCACGGTATCACAAGAGGCAATTCCGAAGTTACAAGTACTACGGCCGGTTGTACTTTGCATCTCCAACCCTTTTATTTCGGCGCACGACCCACCCCTCAATATACATACTACTGCCAAATTCTGAACATAACATACGGTGTTTGCTGGCGTCCATTTCAATCTTTGAGGCCCCCCATCCATATTGCGGGCTACGACTTCGGGCTATGACTTCAGTGCCAGTACGCAATCTCATGGATTCTATTCGGGGTCGACAAATCCTCTCATACGCTACGAAAGTTTTAGACGATCAGATTCTTCACACAAAGGGTTATCGTGAGTAAATACTTCGATACAATAGTACGTAGTGTACATCACTGTCCCACCCAAAATACAATGTTGATTCGCTAAGACACCCATATGCAACCCACCTGAAGGTCACTCATGTACCTTTCCGTCTCATTCAAGTCCAGTAACCTTAAAAGCTCACTGCATTAAAAAAACGTTGTTGTAGGGATGTCTTGGCCTGCACCGAGAATGGCTCGTTCGGCTCTCTCAAATTAGTTCAGGTTACCTCAATTCTTATCCTTCCTTATAAGGAAGGATCATGGTAGAAATGGGGATTTGCGGCTCACAGGAGCTGATGCTGGAGGTGTAGAAACACGTCCCAATGTATTTTCCCCACAGGGTCACTTGAGGCTTATATGAGCCTACTATCCCGTTGATCTTGATCATTTGTGCTTTCATATTGTTATCTTTGCAAACCTTCATCTCTTTCTCTCTTTCTCTCTTTCTGTCTGTCTGCCTTTCTTTCTTTCATTACTCACTTTCCTTTGACCGTTGTGCGTTTTGAGTTGATTGAGGCGAGAGAAACCAAATTCCTCCCCGATCCTCCATTACCGCCCAACATGGCAGATCTGCAGGTCCATGCAAACTTAGCCATAGCGGCAGCAGCTGTCTTCATCCCAGTTTGCTCCGCCACCGTGGGTCTACGAGTATATACTCGACATCTGAAGAAGGTAGGCCTGGGGGCAGATGATTACTTGATTATGGCTGCGTTGGTAAGTCATGCTTGAATATGGATCCCACCCGATGAAAAAGGTCAACATTAACAATGCCATCAAGGTTTTTATGGTCGGCATGGGCGTCGCGATAATGACGGGTGAGAATTTATCTTCCAGCTTGGGAACCGAAAGAACAGAGAACTAATGCTTGAGAAGAGGTCGGGCTCAAACAACTCGGATATCCCGCCCCCGCCCCATCCACCCAAATCGGGAAACCCAATTCGAATATTGTACGTCCGCCCCCTTTTATCATCCCCTCTTACCTGAACTGACGCCTGACGCCTGATCCCCCCCTCTCCACCCTACATATCCTCACCAGAACCCTCTCTCTAGGCATTCTGGCCCGGCGAACTCCTCCAAATCCCCGCCCTCGGCTTCGTCAAACTCTCCCTCATCCTCTTCTACCGCCGCGTCTTCACCCGCAACGCCGCTCCCCGCTTCAACGTCGTGACGTGGTTGATGATTGGAATCATCATCATCTGGACCCTGGCCTTCTTCTTCGCGATCCTCTTCATCTGCGGCACGGATTTCTCGGCCTATTGGACCAGCACGATTGTGGAAAGAGAACATTGTGTCGATACCGACAAGCTGCATAATGCATTTGCCATGAGCGATGTGGCGACGGATTTCGTCATTATAAGTTTGCCGGTTCCGATGGTATGTTGATTTTATATTCCCCTGAGTGCGAACCGACGGATACGGATGGGTGAATTGAAATATGTATATTTTTCACCCCTGTCTTCAGCATTTATCACTTTCACTCTGAGCTCGAGCAGCGGCCGACTATTAAGCAAACACTCAAAAGTTTTGTTGCACGTCTGAATAATTGATTTATCGCAATTTTGGTTCAATTGATTTTCTTGATCGAACATCGTCGCATTGGTCGCATTAGTCGCATCCCACCCATCTGCTTGATTTTCCCCTTGAAACTCCTTTGCATTAAGCTTCAATATCACTTACTAACTATATTTGGAGATTTTCGGTCTCCACCTCACCGTCGCCCGTAAAATAGGTATTCTTGCCGTCTTCTCCCTGGGAGCTCTGTAAGTCGTGCCCATACATACATACTGGCAACGAGTCACGATTTACACAGCTCAAACTGACATCGGAACAACCAAGCACGATCGCTGCATCGATCGTCAGAATGATAGTATTCACACAAGCCACGGCCGTAAACTACGACCCTCACGCCGACTTCGAATGTAAGCCCCCTCTTTCCACCCTCCCATCCCCGCACGGCCCAAGCTAACCACATCTCCCCCCTCCCCCCACAGTCATCTGCACCTCGGGCCTCTACTGGTCCATGATCGAAAGCGGTCTCGGCATCATCGCCGCCTGTCTCCCCGCCCAATACGGCCTCCTCAGCACCAAGGGCGTGCAATCCATCGTCGCGAGTCTCCAATCCGCCATCTCGCTACGCTCCATGCGGATCTCCAGTCAGCAGCACGCTAGCCATGACAATGGCGCACACGACAGCGAGCGAAATGCGTACGCGGGTGCAGATCCGAAGATGGAGCCCTGGACCGCGGGCCACGGATGCGATACGCAGCACATGACTGCGCACGCCGAGGGACCGGCGAGATATGCGAGGAGGGGCGAGGGCGACGAGGGCGCGCTGGAGAAGGGCTATGCGCATGTGGGTCGAGAGGGCTTGAAGAGCACGAGCGGCATTGTGGTGACGAATAGTTTTGAGAGTAGGGAGGGCTGGCGTAGTTGATTTCTAGGGAGTGGGTGAAGAAACGAAACCCACTAGCCACATTCGAGGTTCGCCATCAATTAGAGATAATACTAAAATAAAGCTGTGGACGATTTGTGTTGGGAGGACTCATTCTTATCGCTTGGGGACATCCGTATCGCGATTAAGAAGGGGGGATGGGATACTATTAAATAATCATCGAGCAGGTAAATAAGTAAATAAATAAAGCATCCACCAATTCCTCATACAGAAGATATCCATTCGAATCCAACCAACTCCTTCCCATCCCATCCCATCCCATCCCATGCCATGCCATGCCATTAATATCTTGATGATCCTCCACAATCAGCTAATAAATAGCTAGCTAGCTGTACATGCCATGCCGTCCCATGCCGTCCCATGCCGTCCCATCCCGCATTGACCTCGGAAGCCCTGGCCACTCGAAGGTTTCTTTCTGTCTTTGTGAACATAGAGTAAAGAAGAAAAAGGATTACGAGTACTCGAGTAGAATGGAATCATCAATCATTAATAGGACCACCGCCTCAGATTACATAGATGCATACAGAGATGCTCTACATACATACAATCTTCTCTCAGCCACTACTCATGGCTAATACTCGTATCTAGCTAGCTAGCGAATTACAATACTTACAGTGGTCACAAATGTGGGTTGGAAAATGGCCTTTCCGTCACTGCATTTCAGACGCTCCAAACTTTGGCATGGGATCAAGCTAAAGTCGTCAGTTAGATGAACAGGGATCGGAATCAAAAATTTCTTCTTCTTGTAATTAAGTATGTGACGCTGTGAAGGGATATGTTCTCGCTCTATTCCATCGAGTCAATAGCCAATTTTTTTTTATCTAGCATGCTTTTCGTCCGAGCCACCACTCTCCTCATTTCCTTTATGCCATAACTCGCTAGTTTCAATCCCTCACCCATTCACTTAGCAGGTTTCAAGGCCTCCCATCCCCCCATATCATCACTATCTCCCAATAAGTCTACCGGTCTCCTGGGCAATTCTGGCTTTGGTCCCTCATCATCCACCTTTCTTCCAGGCCTTCGAGGTTGTGGTGGCGGGGGCGGTTCCAAAGTACTCTTTTCCAAACCAGAAGTAGCTCTCCTGAGAGGCAACGGGAAATCTCTATATTCACCCGATACCGGTGCGCGAGCTCCTTTCGACCTTGAAGCTAAAGAAGTGGCCGAAAGTGTTGGCGACACCGAAGAGGACGCTAGATGTACAGGTTTTCTCGGAGGAGGCGGGGCTTTCTTGTACGAGGAGTGCGTTGTCTCGGTAGATGCGCTGCGTGTGAGTTTTGGCGGAGGAAGAACAGGTTTCGCTTTTGCGGTTGAGATTGGAGTCGAAAAATTGCTTTCTATTAGTTGTGGTGGAGGAAGTACTGCTTTTGTTGGCAGATTTGGAGTTGAAGAATTGTATGCTATTGAATTTCTAGATCTGCTTTGAGAACCCGAGAGGGTAGAGGGGTCAAAAGGCGGCGGAAGCTTTCGCGGTGCTACGCCATTCTTTGTCACAGGAGGCTGATAAGAAATTCTCTGTGAATTGTTTCGCGAAGGCACGCCAGGTCTTGGAACAGTTACCCAGTCAGGCTCATCTGTCAAAGTCCATGGATTACTCGGCCTCCCTGGATTTGGTACCGCATTCTTTAGATTGTTCGGTGGTTGGACATTACTTCTCGCAAGCTTTCCTCCGTCCAGCCACCATTTTCTCTGGCCCGAGCTTGCAGGTGGTAAACCAGGCTCGATACTCTCAAACCCGATCAAATCCTCATCATCGGTCCCATCCATTCTTGAACTGGCCGTCGCACCACCAATTTCCTCTCTCCTTCTATCATAAATACTTCTGCTTAGAGATTCTCGGATAGATTCATCAATGATGCTTACAGTGCATTGGAAAGTTGCATAGACAGGCCTATGGTCAGAGAAGCGTAGGGGCGCAGTGTTGTAGTTTATTTGGCGCAGATTGTTGCCCTTGCGAAGGATCCGGTCGGTCCAGGCTGGAATTCTGGCCTTTTCACTGGTATCGTATGTATCATTGCCGATGTCAAATTTATAGGTTGGCATGAAGGTAATTCTTGACTCGGAATAATATTGGAATGTTAGACCAGCTACCATTTGGAGGTTGAGCTATCTCATTGTTAGCAATCTTCTTGCTTTGCGCTGTGCTACGAAATCTCACCTGATCGTTTTCGTATAGAGTCTCCAGGTCACCCATTTTTATGAGTTGCTTGACCTAAAAGAGGGTCAGGATCAACATCAAGTTTATCAATAAGATTGCTTACACGATCAGGTCCAAGCCCAATACGATAATTGAAGTCTCCCATCCAGATGACTGTATCTGTAGTTACGTTAGTGGACGAACTTGAAACCGTTTAGACAAACTTACCGTGATCATCAATACCTCGATTTCTCTGAAACCTCAATCCATGATGGATAGTATGATAATCCCTATTCCGTTCCTCATAATTACTAAACCCAGCAGCTAGATGTGCAGTTACAAAGCAGATCTGAGTATTTGCATAGTCCATGCGGATTGAAACGGCGCCTTTGTTGCCAGCCATACCAGACATACCAGTTTTTTTGACACTACCTTCGACATTCTTAATATTTGGGAGAACAGAAGCTCTAACGAATACACACAGAGCAGCACCCACAAGTTGACCGCTTCGTAGAAGTACATAGGGATCTGAACCAGCTGCACGAGCATGTTTATTCAAAGTCCTTCGCACAGCCTTTTCCCATGCTTGCTTTCTTGTTGGGTCGCTATTCATAATTTGTTGAGGACTAAGTTCCACTATTTCTTGGAAACCAACCACTACAATTTCTGGCTGTTGTTGTGACTTGTCAAGCTCAGGACACAGCCATGCTGACAGGTCTTCTTCTATGCCTGATGTACGCCCGTTAAGATTAAAACTTCCAGCCCATCTAATACATCAAATCAGCATAGTGGCCTGAACAAAAGGAAAGCAGCCTTACATATTTATCCCCTCGGAGGATTGGAACTCTGAGCTACGTCTTTTAAGCTCAGCCGTCACGTAGTCATTAATAGGATCGAACAAATGTACAGGCACTTGTCCCACAAGTCTACCCAAGAGTACATCAATAGTATTCTGTCGCCCCTTATCCGCAAAATTATTTATATATAATCGGGCAGCACTCTTCCGTGCATCAGCAATTGCGCCAGCGATTGACATCTTGCCATGCCTTGTAAACGATGACTTGAGAGCTCCTGTACCTGCATATATTCGTGAAAGAGCATCACCATTATCAGCCCACATGGTTGAATGACGCATCCAGAAATCAGAAGTACCTCTGGCCCCCCTATGCAAGAGAAAGGATTCTATCGCCATTTGAGATATGATGGTTTGGATAAGATTTGTCCTATCCAAGCAATCAAGACAGTTGGTTCTGAATACACCTTCTTGTTGTAATACGACAACTGTTCTTCGAATTCGTGTTCCGGGAACTTCCTCAGTATCTTCAGTATCTTCGGCATCTTCAATTTCTTCAGATAAATAATATGCAAAACCATCTGCTGAATGCTCAATGATCCTTCGGATCATGCTAGCTGCCTCGTATCCTTGAGGGCCCTTCGTCTCGGCGTGAAAATCGTATTCTGTAACCCTCAAGAGTTGATGATCCTTGGAGCTCTTCTCTTCCGCCTTATTCAGCGACGAATGACGGATTCCATATTGATAAGATCTGGTGATTTCAGCTTCACCTGGTTTGGTTTCACTGAGCAGATTGACTACATGAACTGCACCGTAGTTCCGCTCCAATTCCTCAAAATGTTTGTCAAAAGCTGGCTGAGTACCCTCAGGGGATCGGGTTATACTAATCTTTTGTTGGCCGGGAATTAAACCAGGCGCCTGCTCGAAGAATATCGGGACACTTCCTCTTATTTGGGCGTAAGAGAAACAGACACCAGCGGGTTTCTCGCCCGCTTGTTCTGATGAATATTGTCCATTAGCTGAGGGACTCCAGTATATTGTTTCCGATTCGACAAAGTTCGCCACATTTCCATCATCATCGATTCCTCGACTATTAAACCTCGTTCCGGCTCGTCGACAAGATAATCGAGATATCAAGGTGAGAGATGATGGAAGGCCCACCTTCGAAGTTCTTAGAGGATCAGATGCTGGAGGTATAGTGATTGTATTGACAAAGCCACGGATCGCAGATGTAAGAATGCCAGATCTGTCCAAGGCCTCTCTTTCATGTGGCACAAGACGAGATCGAAATTTCCCCAAGGGACCGACCATATATGAGTTCCAGAGGAATGAGTCGTCGAAACTCTCAACGTCATTTATTGTTGCATCTGTAGATCTGCAATGTATAAGTGCCTGACACCATGGGCATGTCAACTCTGCTTACCGGTCTTGTAATCGATTCGTGAGGTCAAAGTTGGTGCTATAATAGAAGCTTCCGTTACCCAGCAACTTCTGAAGCTCAATACACGGGTGTTCCACGATATTATCCCGTCGGCTTAGGTTCTGGCCATATGTATCCTCGACATTGTAAGGATCCGAATTGTCGGTAAAAGTATCGTCGTACTCGGCGTTGTTTAAACAGTAGAACTCTACCCCGAGTATTCTTTCGACCGTCTCTCCAGGCCTCACCTGTGCCACACTTGTCGTGCCTGTTATCACGCAAAGGAATATATCATTGCTGATAGTGATCAAGCCAAGCGTACCATGGACTGGCTTCAGACTCAAAGTCCGGTAATCGCTGAGATCAACTGAAGCGACATCCGCGAACTCCACCATGCACTTGGGAACTGCAACTCCATCGGCAGATGGACGCGGATTTACTGAGTAGATAGGGTTGAGCAATCCATTAGTGATGGGATCGTTGGTAGGACTATGGCGAAAGATGAGAGTATGGGTAGGCGTCACGAGAGCAACTGAGCGGTGGGGATATTCGCGGAGAAGAATGCGAATAGACATGACTGAGAACCGAAAATGAAATTGATGGAAGTACTATTGCCACTGAGTAGCATTTTGATATTTAGCCATGTTACAAAAGCATTGCTAACTGGGCTGTGCGAGATACACCAAGAAGCTGTCTGAGATTTTGTACTGCGCTGCTGCCATTGATGATTCTGCCAATTAGCTACAAGCTGGTGCCAGGAAGATAGCACCACTTCAGGTCTCACCGCCCTCGTAAATATTCCATGCCTTAAATTTGAGGCCAGCAGATTCCGGAGCTACGAGTGGAAAATCTTATTTGACCGTTTCATCCATCGAAGGGTTTGGAAAATTCAGCTCCATGAGTCTCACACTTCTTTATGAACGAATTGAAGAGAATTTTGGGCATGTAAAGCCAGGTTCGAAGTTGTGATACTAGTAATACTCTATTTCTACCACCCAAAAGCTCCTGCTGGCTACCACTATTCGGAAGTCGAGTTACATGGCTCATCGACATGTGATAGGATTTGTATCCACGTGCATGGGTGTGAGTACACATTTTTGTCCTGTACAAGCTGTGATGCCCGATAGTTTGGAATTCACCGAGTGTTGTGTTGGGCCGAACTTAATACCGATCCATTGACTGCAAGTCCTTCAAGCCACTTGCCTCGCGAGTCAAGCAAACCAGACCTTCGTCCCGCCAACAGCTATGTACTGCAAAGCCCCTTCTGTGTATCAACCAAGGCGTAAAATGATGCACAGTCTTCCCAAGGCAGAAGAGGTACAGTAGCCCTGCTTCGGCCACCCTCTCAACATACCTGATGTGATGGAGCTGCAAGATCGTCGATTTCACTCGGAGATCATGGCGAGCTGTGCTTTGAAACAAGTCGTGGGGGTGCATACTGGAGAAAAGGAAAATAAACGTTCCGGCTTGCCCAATCATACTATATAAAGACGGTGGCTGAAGGGAGTAAGGTATTGCTTCAGAGTACAAGCCTCCATGTTAGTGATATCGAGGCTCGGGAAGAACGCAATATCTGTCTGGGTTTATGATATGATTCCACAACACGAGCATATTATTGAGGCGGAAAAGCGAAGTTGGACTTACCTATTGTAACAGTCTAACAGATGGAGTACAAAATTCTTGGTATACCTGTCGTAGGTTAGATAAAGATTTGTTGAAATGTAACGTTTGTTCAAGTACGAGTATGAGACTTTGGATTTGATACATAGCTTGAATTGACATGTTCATCCCGAGCCAAGTGCACTACTGTTTATTACTGGTATGACGATCGAATTCTTGATCCTTGATCGTAAGAAGCGGAATGGAGGAGGCGTCAGCGCTGACACTTGCCGACGACGTACTCGAATATATGTAGGACTTTTACAGATCTCCTTACTAGAAAGGCATTGTGATGTTAGAATATCTAGATGTGAAAATTAGAAATAGTGATTGTTATTATAGAAATCTTACTTAGCTGGGTCGATTATGGGTGTGTCAGATATCTACGAGTAGTCAAGAGTTGGTAGATATGCCTGTTAGTCTGTACAGTAATAGAGTTGTCCCGTAGAGAAGATGGGGAACTCGACGTTTATTAAGGTGGCAATGCAATGCAATGAATCTATCCCGACCCCCTACTCCCGACTCCCGAGGTATTAAGAAAGGGTTAGCGTGTTTCGCTTCTTCTTCTTCCTCTTCTCCTTCTTCTTCATCTTCTTCATCTTGTATCGAGTGACTTTATTATTCTTATCTGTCTCTCTATCTGCTCTTTTCGTGTGCTTTACCCTTGCATTACCCATCCCCCCTTGGAATTGAGTACGTTCGTTTCAAATAATGGTTCAAACAGTTTGGTTCTTATCAATTGCCGTCACTCCACTATTAAATTCTTAATCCTTCGTAAGAGCAATCCTTCAGAGAATTACTACTACACGTATCATCTCGATCATGTTCGTGAGGAGGCCATCAAGATGTTCAGATTCTAGAAAGAATAGGTAGAACTTTACGAAGCACCAAGGTGGAGAGTTCATCTCTTCGAATGCACAAAATAGGATAACTCAGCAAATGATAAGTCAGAAAGCTAAAGATCCATGGGTCTTCATGGGCCTTTCGACAGAAAAGAGATCGCTCTAGATGTCTTACCAAGATGGACCAGGGCATGAGGTATGAACCAGGATATCTTACCAAAAGAAGACGGCGAACGGCTGAATTGTCTCTCTCTGGTTGATCTTTATTAGAATATCATCCCGGATGGAAAGGTTGAAGTCTTGAAGAACAACCTTATCATTTCTGGATCTGACGGGGAGTATGAGCGATGATGAGATGAGAGGAGATATGATACAGGACATACTTCCTGAATAGAGGTCGATCGGCTCGGATATCGAGAGAAGACATGATACAGTGCAGTACAGTACAGTACATACTTCCAGAGTCGAGGTCGATCGGCTCGGATATTGGATGGATGGATGGATGGATGGATGTTGGATGTTGGTTGTTGGATGTCGGATATCGGATATCGCATAGGTTGTACAAGTATCGTATGTCTAGAGAGAGAGAGAGAGATATATATAAGTGAACTTATGATTTGTGAGCAAGGTCTAATTGCGGAGAAGGGGAATTCACACTACGGATTATTAGGCTACAATAATACCCTTTTGAACTTTATTCTAACCGGATTCGGCAGCTTCACTATTTAAGATAGCTATATGTGTAAGAAATAATACCGTCCGCACAGACTCATAATACGGTAGGTATAAACAAGGCATAAATAAGGTATAAAAAAGGGTGATCGTAATAGTCATCGAAGTCTTGACGCAAGGAGAAGGAGAAGAAGAAGGAGAAAGGAAAGGAACGGAACGGAAAGGAAAGGAAAGGAAAGGAAAGAAAAGAAAAAGAAAAGAAAGAAAAGGAAAAGAGAGAAGACCGAAAGAGATCTTCACAAGGCTTGCTCATCCAATGACCATGCCCACTTTTAATTACTTCATGCTCTCCACCAAATGGCCAAATGCCAAAATCGACCCGGCCAGACCTTTCCCAAAGAATCTTTAGACCTTTCCCAAATCCCCACACCAGCGACCACACACTGGCACACAGACTAGAGGCCAGACTAGAGGCCAGACTAGAGGCCAGACTAGAGGCCAGACTAGAGGCCCGGCTAGAGACCAGACTACAGACGCGACCAGACTACGAGGATATTCACTACCCGCACTACCCCGACTGCTCGAGAGTCAAGAGTCTCCTGCTCTTGTTTTCTCCATCCACCACCCGCATTCAATAGCCACACCCCCTTACTCTCACCCACACCCACACCCGCACCTACACACACCCTTACCCTTCCTTACCCTTACCCTTTACCCTTACCCTTACCCTTACCCTTCAACTCTAGACTTCATTGAATATTGAACTTTGAACCTCGTGATTATCCATCAATCTCTTCCCTTCCCTTCCCTTCCCATCTCATCCCATCCCATCCCATCCCATCCCATCCCATCCCTTCCCTTCCCTTCCCTTCCCTTCGCTTCCCCTCTCCTCTTCCTCTTCCTCTTCCTCTTCCTCTTCCTCTTCCTCTTCCTCTTCCTCTTC
>NGKF01000001.1:4539689-4555894 GCA_002162555.1 Monilinia aucupariae
TCTTCCTCTTCCTCTTCCTCTTCCTCTTCCTCTTCCTCTTCCTCTTCCTCTTCCTCCTCCCTCCTCCCTCCTCCCTGCCTCCCTCCCATTTGGCCCATTCTGCCTATTCTATTTAACCTTTCTAGCCGGTCTCACAGATTGTCACAACCGTATCTCTCTCAATTCATTCATCCCATCCATCCCCATCCCCATCCCCATCCCCATCCCCTTGGGACCGTGGGAAGAGGTTCCAATCTCAATGCTCTTTGACAAACAGTAGTAACCTTACCTCACAACAGCCCAGTGCGCCCATTGCTAGTACAGTAGTCCAATTTCCAATTTCCGATTCCCGATTCACGAATCACGAGTGTCAATGTTGGTTAACCCTTTGCATCCAGACCCTCTAGACCCTCTAGACCCTTTAATTCGTTCGCTCGTCCCCATTGCAACCTCTTCCCCTCTCTCTTCACCATTTCAGCTAGAATAACTTCTAATATTCTGTCATCGAGCAGGAGTCTAGAATCACTTTGCGCATAATTGAAGTTGCCGGAGGTTCCATTCCACTCCGCACATATTATTCATCATCTGCTCGTTGATCAATCGAGGAAGCCCCACTGCTGGGTGAGATTCCACTCTCATACCGGTGCTTTGGCAACTCATCTGCTCTCTCTCTCTCCCCCTCCCTCTCCCTCTCTCTCTCGAAAGCATACCCACCTTCTACCAATCCTACGGTACATCGTCGACGCTTCGACACCGACCCTGGGGTTCGATCACTCTAACCAAGGCAGGCAGCGTGTGCGAGAGGCCTGAATAAATGATTGATGCACTTATACCCACATCTAATCAACAAAGTGGAATGCAAGAGCCACGACATTATCGTGAGGCTTTTGATGGAAAGCCCTGTGGTTCGAGGATATATAAACCCCACCGTCAAAGAACTAGACGAATTCCTACCAAGCCTCCGATCAAAGACCAACTCTTTTGGAGGACGGGGGAGGAAATGACCAATGTAATGGGACCAGGGACACTAGCGCCACACGATCTTATAGATAGACAGACGTTGTGCCTGCCGAGCTTTTCAGGGGATTCCATACTCCATAGTGGCGATGATGGCTTCACGAATACATTGGGCCGATATTTTCCTGCTGCTGCAGAAAGCAATGCTTCGGAACGGCTGGTTAAGTTGAAGTCGCGACTTCGCAAGGCTGATACCTACGACTTTTGGAGAGTACTCATGGAGGAAATGTGCAATATAACAGGGGCTCAATGTGGATTGGTTGCTAAACGAATGTTGGTGGATGATCGGGATACCGCTGTTGAACTCCCAGAGCTGGGGGAAGAAGGCTCATGTTTGATGGGCGTTGCATTCTACACCCAAAGTGGAGATGATGAATTTCAGCTGGAGAGGGATTATAAATATACAGCCTTTGGTACACCTTGCGCCTATATGAAATACGACAAGGTGGTCATCGTACCGGAGAGAATGAAAGAGGTAACGCCTAATAATCCAAACAGCATGCCATGGGGTCAATCGGAGGCCTTTATTGGTGTACCTTTGTCTGTGGAAGACAAGCCCTTTGCTCACTTTGCATTGATATGGTCCGAAGAAGGGGCTAAAAAGATGAAGCTAAGTTGGAGCTTCATAGAAATGTTTATGCATTCCCTCGAAGACTTGATTCTCCAACGCATGGTGGAGGGGCGGGGCTTTGCTAAAGAGGGCAACCTCCAAGAATTGAGTCCAGCAAATATCATACCTCTGTCTGCCATCAGCGCCTCGCAGTCACTCAAACCATACGCCCGAAGCCTGTCGCATGAATTAAGGACTCCCATGCAATCAGTTGTATGTTTGCTAGATATCATGTACTCAACCGTACTAGATGCTATGGCAAACCAGCAGAATGAGCTGGGTCGGTCTGTTTTTGCAGATCTGAAGGCGAATATTGAGATTGTGCAAGGTAAGTAAACCTCATCAACATGGTTACCTATCCGATACTCATATGACACAGAAAGCTCTAGAAGGGCGATAGAAGCGGGCGATAATGTTGTTCACGCATACGATCTCAATATGCAAATGCCAGATGTTCCTCTGACGCCCGAAGATGATGGAAACGAATCATTTTCACTCTTGCGAGATTATTCTCCGCCTAGCAATGGCCATTTACGAAGGGCCTCTTCTCCAGCTCGGAAGAAAAGAAGCCGCTATGAAGACCTCGAGCACAATACAGGATCTCCCCCAAAGCGCATGTTTACTTTATCAGAGCCAGCAATTTCACACCAGTCACTTGATATCGATTCTACGATTTCTTCAGAGAAACAAATGAAGCTTGATGGTTTTCCCTTTGCCCCAAAACCCAGTCCACTTACATCCTCAGTGTCCATGAATCCAACTCATCAACGAATCATCATTCGCGATTTCATGCGCAGCCTCATCAGCAATGCTCTCAAAAGCGATCATCTAACTAATGAACATCATACCACAACAGACCACGGCGAGAAATTCGAAGTTAAGACACAAGACTCCAGAGGTGAAATGCGGGAGCGTTTAATTGAATTGGTGATCCAGCCTGATGTTCCAGAGGCTATCCTTACTGAAGAGCAGCATTTGCAATTCTCCATTTCAAAGATCATCGATAATGCGATCAAGTTCACCGACGAAGGCAGCATCACAATAACAGTTAAACTCAACAGTACTGGACATATGATCGAGATATGGGTGGTCGATACAGGATGCGGCATAACTGAACGATCAAAGCACCATCTATTCCAACCTCATTTCCAAGAAAATGCATCGTTAAGTCGCCCGAAGGATGGACTGGGGCTTGGTTTATTCAATGCTAAAGCCCACGCAAGGAAGAACTTAGGTGGTGATGTCACATTAGAAAGATCTGCCACGGAAGGTCCGTTCAAAGGATCCGAATTTCTAATTCGTCTCCCGATTTCAGCTGTGGATATAAAAAGGGCCGTGACGCCACTCGTGGGCTCATCTCCTAGTCATCCACGCATCACTCGGGATGCCGTTATATCTCGTCATTCAAAGGTTTCCGCGAAGACTCCACGTGGGCGGACGATTCCAAGCGCCAACCGTGGCCTCGCCAAACAATATCCTCTCAAGTTCCTCGTCGCAGAAGACAACGAAATCATTCGAAAGCTAGCCTTTACAGCCCTCGGTAGACTCGGCTACGGCGCCGATAACATCACACTTGCAGTAGATGGAGCAGATGCCGTTCGTTCTTATCAAGCGTCCTTATTGAACCCATCTAGTCGCTATGATATCATACTGATGGATATATGGATGCCGAATATGGATGGTTACGCCGCTACAACGGAGATCCTAAAGTTGGCAAAAGCTCATGGGGAGACTGCGACGATTGTGGCGGTTACGGCTGATATTACAGACGACTGTTCGATGAAGGCCAAGGAAGCGGGCATGCAAAGCTTCTTAACGAAGCCGTACAAGGTTCTTGATATTGAGAAACTCATTATCGGGAATTTTCAGCAGGGGTTATTCTGCTGTTCGGAATAATAAGGCTTTTTTTTCGTTTACCCCTTTTTTGTTGTATATGTTTTGCATCCACATTTGGAACTTGGATTAAGTTAGCGGGCAAGGTTTTATGGAGTTTCGTCAATCTCACCATCTCAGGATATCATGAGCGAAACTAGTCGGGCGGGTGGCATTTGGGGTACCATTGCGGCGTTTTTAGATGTCTTGGGGATCTGGAGGTTACTATTACGATTAGGATAGGAGTTCAGATGGGTTACGAAGACAGGGATATCTATTACACGAATAGACACAGGGGTTGGATTGGTTAATTAGGCGGGGTTATGTATGAATTAATGTATGGGGAAAATCTTGGGGAAATTTGTAGGCCATGTCAAAGGTGCTATTTGTTGTGGAAATATTATCAAGATGGACTTGCTCCCGGGTGGGTATTCGTTCCTCGAGTAGACGGTCACTAGGTATATCATCATGTCACTCACTTCAAATGAATCTGCAACTCGAATCTGTACAAACCAACCATTGGGCAATTATCTTGCGAGAATGAGTCTCATGGGGATTTTTCAATGATCAGGGAGGTAGATGGCTGGTTAGCTTTCACCATTCTTGAAACCTTCCATAATGATCTTGCTTCATCCTTTGTTTTGGAAATACTCATCTTCTCACTACCAAATCATCCTCCTCCATAGCCTCTCATTTGAGGACTTGAGAGGGTTTCAATGATCAACTTGGAATCCAAATACTTAGTCCTTCTCATCTAATTGGCAAGAATAACTCGCTTAGATTGATCTTTTTGTGTTTGAACATTCAGATATTCAAACATTCACGTCGATCTAGAAATGGATTATGCTGATAATATGCGTATGGTAGACCTGGATCTAGATCTACTCTGGATTACGAGTCGAGTAGATTAGATTAGATTAGATTAGATTTACGCTAAAACTAAATAGGAAATTTGGGTTCAAATCCAACATTCGCTAGCACAGCATAAACCATTCACGTTATCATTCTACTCAGTACAGTAAGTTACCACGCGATCCAACATTCCGAGACATTCAACTTCACTTCAGCACCACCTTATCGTTTTACGCAACACCTAACATTCATTCTTCACACAAGTAATCGAATCCGAATATGCAATTAACCACGACACAAGATGCGGTTTCATAGCATCAATATCTTTCTTGCCCTCCTTGAGCTCGCCCTTTCGACACTCGCCCATCCAGCGTCTGCGAACACGCTATTGCACCATGTTGCCTCTCCCATTTCCCAGACTGTCAGCCAATCCTCATATGCTCAATCCACCTCCACCTCAGCCCAACACTCCTCTGCGGCTAACTTGCAAGACGAATCTATAATATCCCCACTTCTCTTTCACTCCCTCGAAGAACTAGCCCGGCTCGTCGACATATCCTACTGCGTGGGTACAAGTGGGATCTCAAAGCCTTTCCAATGCGCCAGTCGTTGTGACGATTTTCCGGGGTACGAGTTGGTAGATACATTCAATACCGGGGTGGCCAAAAGCGATAGCTCTGGATATATAGTGCTAGATCACGGATTACATAGTGAAGGCGACGGAAATCAAAAAGGCAGAATAATCGTCGCTTTCAGAGGCACCTATTCTATTGCGAACACAATCGTCGATTTGAGCACAGTACCTCAGGAATATATACCATATCCTGAGGATCCTGATACTTCGACTGAAATTTTTGAAACAAGCAATGTACAACGCTTCATCGATCGGATTCCTCGACCTTGGCCTTTCGGGTGGAAACAAAAAGTAGGAACTACAAAGTCAAAACATCAATCTGGGGAAAGGGAGAAGAGGTGCATGAATTGCACAGTTCACACTGGCTTCTACACTTCATGGCTCAATAGTCGTCCATACATTCTGCCCCATCTCAATGCATTGAAGCAGAAGTATCCAGAGTATCAGCTACATCTTGTGGGGCATTCGCTTGGTGGAGCGGTTGCCGCTCTTGCTTCATTGGAACTCGAAGGGGATGGATGGAGAACCATCGTTACGACTTTTGGAGAGCCGATGATTGGAAACCAGGGGCTGAGGGATTTCATCGATGGTGTATTTGGGGATGATGAGGGAGCTCATGGAGATATGAAGAGAAGATACAGAAGGGTGACGCATAATGGAGATCCGGTCCCACTCCTTCCATTGAGAGAGTGGGGGTATAGAAGTCATGCTGGAGAGATATACATTGCGAAGGGAGATTTGCAACCTAAAGTCCTAGATATCCATCTTTGTTACGGCGACGAAGACTCGAACTGTATTACTGGGAGTGACGGTGACGATTTGTGGTTTCAAGGAGAGGCTTTATCGTCCATACTTCCCGTGGACTTTCTAGATGAAATACGGAAGGGAAAGTGGGGCGTCGGAGGTGGCCAGCAGGTTACAGGAGAAGAGGGGGAAATGGCGCGCGTTCAGAAGAGATGGCCAAAGCTTCCTATTCCGACAAGATACAAACTTTGGCAGCTATTCTTTGCGCACAGGGATTATTTTTGGAGATTGGGGGTTTGCTTGCCGGGTGGAGATCCTCTGGATTGGAGGAGACCGCATTATAATCTTACGGAGGTGGAGGATATGCAGGGAAGGGAGGAGCTTTGATGCAAACCTTGCTCCGATACCCCCGAATCCAAAAGCTCTCCATTTTGCATCATGAATGTGGCAAATGCAACGCGGGAGCGGTGACGAAGGCGTTGGCGTTGGCGTTGGCGTTGGCGTTCAATAATGGTCCTGGGATTGTATCAGTGTCAGTGTCAGTGTTTAGAAGTTGATCAAGGACCCACACAACATCTTAAGACTATAGGTTACAGGAAAGTATCTACGAGTAGGAACCAAGGATGGATTTTGGGCGCGGTCACAACCATTCATTATCTTTTTGTTTTTCTGAGTCGGGGAACTACTCTTACTGTATGTACATTATTGGTGCCTAGTGATTGGACTCCTTTTCTTTGCTACTAGAATTCGAGCTTCTGTTGAATTATGAGGTTATTTTCTTTTACGTTGTCGGTGATTTCTTGGGCGTCTGCAATTGATACAGTTCACAAGGCGTAGGCATGAGGAGGAAGTCGGCGCCCACCGGCATGGTGGAAGGATGGTTCGGCCATTTACAACGAACATTTAAACCTATTCCAGAAATCTACACACTCTCATCTCACTTGAGGATTTGAGATTCTTTCACCAACTCGTTTGGAGTCATGAATGCTTTGTTCCAGTTTGAACATTTAAACTACGCTTGATCAAGCCTTGAGGTCCAATACCGAGGTGTTCAAAAATGATGCATGTAAATACTCGAGTATGAGCTCAAGGTTCGAATCTGATATATATAAGAGAGGTACAATCTTCGACAGCGGCGGATAAGATCTCGCTAGCTTTTGCTGTATGTATCACCAGTATGATAAAAGGAAGAAACTCTGCAGCTTCTAGCTTTTGAGAATGAATTTGTACTCGAGTACACATTATTGGAAATTACTGTAGAGTACTGACTTGGGTTCGGAATGAGATATACTGGTGGCATACTTCGAATGGACTAGCTCTCTTCCTGCTTACCTAACCCCCCCAATATTTCTTTTCCTTTGCGTCATACCCCTTTGTAAACATCTTTACTTAACAACAATCAGCAACGGAGAAATGGCGAGGTTTTCAGGACTTCAGAGAGAGGTTCTTGCTCTCTATCGAAGATGTTTGCGAGAAAGTAGAAAGAAACCAGCTGTGAGTGCTCTTTCCGATGAGCACTTAGTCAATAAGCTGTTGACGAGATGAAGGAGGCGAGGGACCGTTTTGAAGCTTTTGCGAGGTATGTGGAACATTGGCCCATTGCCATACCCTACCTTCCTCTTGTGGATCCTTCTAATATGTTTGACGATTGTAGAGTCGAATTCGATAAGAATATAAGTCTCAACAAGAAAGATTTCAGCGCGATTGAATACCTTCTGCGGAAAGGTCAGCGACAGGTCGATATATATTCTTCTCCCGGCATCAAAGATATTCGATGAGCGCGAAACTATGAGCGATAGGGGACTTGTTGTACTTCGAGGCAAGCGGATAGGGCCTGAAGCTTCAGGTGGAAAGGGCAGGAGCAGTGCACATCAAAGGGCCCCTTAATCCCTCAATCCCCTCAATCTCGAAATCCTCAGATTTCCTAAAACATGCATTCTTCACGATTCTATCTTTATAGCCAATAATGGTAAATTTCAATATACATTGGAAGGGCTGTCCTCATCGAACGTTCCCACGAGTAGATAATACCTCGAGTTGTCCTGAACGAAATTTCACCCGTTGTGCCTCTCACGCCAATAGAGGCACCTGCGAAATATACAATTGTCGAGCGCTAGAGCAAGCTCGAAGGCAACAAAGAATTAAGGCTCGTAGTAGGAAATCCAGAACTTCAAGAGCCTCTACTTTCACTCGCTCTCAAAGACGTGCTTCGAAGCAGGCTAGACAAGAAGTTTTTGGATGGGAATCGCCTTGTTCGAATATATCTAGGCAGCATCAGCAGAGTACCAGTTGTTTTTCACCTTCTGAAATTATCGTTGAATCGAAAACACCACACCCCAGTGAAATTATCATAGATTCTCCTTGGATTGATTCTGTAGACGGTCCATGTTCGACCTTTAGGAAGATCAAAGCTTGCGTTGCGAACAAGAATATAAAGTCTCAAACTGGAACCCGATCCAGCTCCATCAATTCGAGACAATTGACTGGGGGATCTGTTGATCAACTCCGTCGCTATCAAGCAATCCCTCGAACGTCTGGACTACAGAGCAGTCGCGTTTGCGATTCCAGGAGCTTATATAGGAAATATAATCTATCCCCACGTACTGGCTTTACCTCTCCGGCTAGAAGTAAAGCTTTCTTGGCTGCATCTACACTCGCGAGTCTTTACGAAGAACAAGGTGACCCGTCAATAACACCAAAGTCCGGCGATCCCACCAAAAAAGAGATCTCGAGAGGCAATACAGCATTCATTGGAGCATCCCGACTTGCAAGCCTTGCTCAAAGGAAATCGTTTTCTTCTTCTGTTCATTCTATTGTGCAGAGTGTTGCCTCCAGTTCTTCTTCCCGCAGTCCCAGTCAACGACGAGCTTTGAAGCGCTTCACCAGGGAACTTGATCTATATCTTCAAATCGCAAAGCAGGCCCCGACTCAAACACCCATCTCCTCTGCACTCTCGAATAGCTTTTCTTTACAAACTATACAGACCATACAAGAGTTCAAACCTTATCACGCCGAGTTCCAAGCTGCTGGACTAGCCGTGACATCCGCGGAACAACGGAATCAGTCGGGTCTGGACTTCCGGTTACACGAACGCAGAAATACAGTTCCAGAAGCCCAGCCACTTGCATACGAGCTCAGAGGTTCTGGGCTACTAGCGCAATCCGAAATCCAACGAAGAAGAAGTCTCTCTGATATTGAAGAGCCACAAGCTATTTTATCGGACGAGAACATGGGGATAAAGGGTTCAAATTTGTTGACGAAGAAATCGGTACCTGACAGTGTAAAATCGGAGAGAGAATTGTCGGCAATGACTATCGCTTCAGGGGAAACGCCAGCATATGAGCGCTATGATCTAATCAATAGCCTTGAGTCTCCTCCATGTTGCGATTTGGCACATCCTATCATGCGAGCATCGCCGCCTGCAAAGTTACATCGTCCGGAACCTGTTCTTTCACCTAAAGGTGCGACCTCTCCTATCAAGAAATCTTTACCTTGGCTTCGTAAGCCGCAAATCACAGCCGACCCTTCCCCCGAATCCGGCACTGCTATAAAACACACCAAATTGAGCAAGCTGGTTGGAGATGCCCCTGCATCGCCTCCGTACTCAGAATTCACGAGTCAACCGAACTCACAATCTTCTTCTATAGTATTGCATCTTGATACCCCACCGGAGCATAAACGTCCAATTCCACTTCAGAGTATCATAGTTCCTACTAGTATCGCTCCCTCCACGTCACCCCCTTATCCACAGCCATTTGTCGGCCCTAGAGAAGGTGATGAGGTTGGCGTGGCAGATCCTGCCAGTCTAGAACAACTTACCAACCAAACCCATGCTACGCTCACTAATGGAGACACCATAGCTCAAGCAGATATACGTCTGCTGAAAAACCATGCTACTCAGACAAGTGCTGCACCATCATTTATTACCCGAGCTCCACATTTTACCACTCGAATTCCCGTTACAGTTCCATGTCAACAGCGCCGAGGCCTTGTTCTTAAATCGTCTGTAATCAACGAATCTCAAATAAAGCAGTTACCGCAAGAAGCAAAAACTACTGATATCCCCGAGCCTGTTCCTCCGAATCAAACCTCACGCGCTGCTTCTGCTATTGCTACTTCATATGTTCCGCCATCTCCACTTTGTTGTACCCAGTGTAATGTAGAGTTGGGTGCTAGCTCGGAATCAAGATCTCGCTCAAATGTGACCACGGCACTAGGACCTTCTCTTGGATTTGAACCAAATCCGAAGAGAAAAACCATGCGTATGTGTACAATTCCCGCGGCAGTACATTGTGAGGGGTGCAATCTATCTATGGTTAATCCAGATATTATTGTAGGCCAATCTTCCAAGCGGCACGTGCGAAGAGACGCCCCCTTATATGAATGTGACGGAAGAAGGAAAGTCGTTCCTATTTCGAACGGTAAACAAAAGGAACCGGATATATCAGCGGATGAAGGATACTATGCTTGCCAATCTGATGTCCGCAAAAGCGGAGGAAATGCTACATCCGAACAAATACCAGCATCACTTTCTGATCCGACCAAGAAAAATTCGACACCAGAGCTAGGACTTCCTCCACAAACATATACTACCTCCATATCAATACCCGTCCAAGCTACTCGGTCAAGTCAATCAAGTCAATCAACAAGACCCGGATACGTTCAAGACCAAGTCCTTTCTTATGCAAAGCCGCCTGATATTCCTGTTTTATTGGATATCAACCATAAATCATCACTTTCTGAACCTATGGGGGACCTACAAAACCAACTCGCTTCATTAGAAAGGCGAATTAGACAGGAAAAAGATACAAAGAAATTGTTCAAGGGACTGAGGGTTGCTACTGCGGCTGCTTGTGAAGAGGGAGTCGACAAATTCATTGAAGAGATTATGGGATACAAGGTTCGAAAAATGCTTGTGGATATTAGTGCACTGGATGGACTTGGTGTCAACAGCTTGGCGAATGTGGCAAGGCAAACTGCTAAGAAGAGGAGAGGTGATCTTAAAAGGTTACAGATGACTCAAATAACCAAAGAAGAAAGGAGGGAAGGAAGCTTTGAAAGGGACTTTGGTTTTGGTGAGGGGGTTGGTACGTGGAAAAATAGCTTGGAGGAGGTAGCTAAGATGAGAGAAAAGGAACGCGGAAAATCACCCTGGAGACCATCTGGGGAAAGGCGTAAGAACAATACAAGTGCGGAGAAACCGTCCAGGGACAGAGCGTTGGGATTGGTGGCAGGGGATCAGGCAGTTAGACTGAGGGAGGAGGCAGAAGCTGCGTTTGCTCAAGTTAGTGCGAGGGAGGATTAATGGATGGATTCTCGTTATTGAGTACAGGGCCATGATGTAATTTGGGATGATTGGTCGACGGTCTCGTAGCAAGTTTACCTACATATCCCTATGGAATACACCCATGAGACATCAATTGAACACCTCTCTTGTCCACACTCTCGAACCGAGTCATCACCTCACCCACCCGTACCCCTCTGCACAACGTGATTTACACGTTCTCTTATCCTCACACATACACTAAATCAATGAATGGAGTGCCGATGGTCACTTTGCTTTGGTACAACTCGGTACGATGGTCCTATCGAGGACATAATGATGGTAAGGTAGGTTTAATGAGGTTTGTGTGATTGGGGCTTATGGATTGGTATGTATATATGTATATGTGTATGTATGTATGTATGTATGTATGTATGTATGTATGTATGTATGTGTGTATGTATCTGATGCAGTTCTGTTGAGATGGGATGGGATGGGATGGGATGGGATGGAGATAGGATGGAGATGGAGATGGGTTTGATAAAGGGAGGTGAAAGATAGGGGGATAGAGGGATTGAGGGATTGAGGGATAGAGGGATTGAGGGATAGAGGGGTAGAGGGGTAGAAGGGTTTGAAGGTTTGAGGGGGATAAAGGGATAGAGGGATAGAGGGATAGAGGGATAGAGGGATAGAGGGGTAGAAGGGTTTGAAGGTTTGAGGGGGATAAAGGGATGCCGTAGGGATGAATGGATGGGTATGGATGGAATATCATATCGGCATGAACTGCATCATGTGTTGACACAGTAGAATAGCTCAATCGGCAACTTAATTAAAATGGCGGCGGGGCTATTTCTACTACGATGGCAGGGCTGGGAGGGAGGACGCTGGGAGAACGGCGGAGCAGGAGTAAGGATTGCTTTGAGGGTGTGTAGGTTGGTATTAGGGATTTGGTAAGATTTGATGGTTGAGATGGGTGTTGGGATGAGGAAGCGTGGTTAGATGTAGAAGATATCTTTTCGACTCGTATGCTGAGGATCGTGCACATGTACCTTGACATATTTTCGAGCGCTGCACCTATTCCCATTCGTGTTTCTCACCCGCTTGCCCACCCTTGAGGGATCGTCCTCTCTGCGGTGCGTAATGCAGCGGTTTCCGTTCCTCGTTGCTGCTGTGATGATGTCCGCATCGGTGCGTGCTCGTGTCACATGCGAAGTTCCCGTGCCCCATGTCGAGACTCGGGATAGGATGGGACGCCCGGTTGGGAGACGAGGAACGAAAAGGGGTGTCGAGCGAGGTGCGAAATTTGGCGTTGGTGTGGTGGGACGGTGGTGTGTATTCGATGGGATGGGTGGGTCTCTGGTTTNGGGGAGGTAGGTAGGTATCTTGTGAGTGGGTGAATCATGTGGTTGGTCTCAATGCTGTGTTTGGGAATTGGGAAGCTGGCTGGGTTTTGGGATAGGGATAGGGATTGGATTGAGGAGGCTTTGGATTGAGGGGGAGGCTTTGCTTTGCTTTGCTTGATTGTGTGGCATGGGGCTTTTGGGGGTTGTAACTTGTGGGTGGGTATTGCTTATGTGTGTGTTTATGTGTTTTGGAACGGGCTGGCTTGTGTTGCGTTGCACTGAGTTGTGCTGAGTTAGGTTGAGTTGGTAGGTTCGGCTGAAGACCCGTGAAGACTCGAGCGGCGAGTCGGCAGTGAGGAATGGGGCTGGGAGATTGTGCATTAGATATCTGTTTGATATGCACTGGCTGGGGGCATGATGAGCTGGTATGGCTGGGCTATGAACCATGGGCTATTATTGGGTTGATGATGGGATGGATCACGATGTTGTTGTTGTTGCGTGCCTGTCTAGTATCTTGAGATTAGGGATCAGGTGCATCACGGAATATTAACGGGCGTGATGAAGATCACGCATGCAGTAAGGTTACAGTAAGAATTACGAACACGAGATGAACAATGGAATGACCGAGAGGCTTATATAGAAGCTGAACCTTCTCCGGATGGATATCTGAGTGCTCACTGGTAGCTAGATGAGAATGGCGAATAATGCATCTCATATGAAGGTGCTCGAGGACAGGGAAGACGACGATATGACTGGTTGCCTGCACTGGGGAGATCCGGAGAATTCATGGGTGCAAATGCAGAGATCTCATGGGGTTTTCATGACTCATGAGGTGGTGTAGGTGCTAGGTGCCGTATGGATCAAGCCGGAAGGTCCTTGACGAGCATATGAAGAAATATACAATTGCAGATATCCCCGAAGCTGGGGGGGGGTGATGAATCTACTGACGATATTGGTTGAATGAAAGAAAGGGCCAGGGGCGAAGCAATACACGCAGGCAGCAGATTCGGAATTTGCTGAAGAAGAAAAAAAGAGAAAAATTTACTTGCCCCTCTCAGCTTTATTGGTCGCAGTGAAAGCCCGACGATTCCATGATTAAACACATTCAACTGAATGGATTAGCATATGTGAAGTGTGCTCGAGTAGAGGCGATACGAAGGGTCCCTACTTGAACCTAAGATGGGGCTTTTAGCACTTCAATAGAATGCTTTATCCCGAGTATCAAGTGCCCAACGCTGCTCGAGTACTTTGCGTCTTCTTTGTACTTTGGCTAGCTGAACATATACTCGAGGATTTTACCATCTAATTGGTTGTTTTGAAAGATATAATAAACTTACTAGCCGCTGGAAGACTTTGGGTGTACGGTTAGGACTCGAGTAAGACGGTGGAGAGGATCTGAGTGGTCGGGTAGAAAAGATAACTAACTGATTGTCCTTCGTTCGTACGTTCGTACTGTACGAAGGAAGTACTCGAGTACTTGTATGAGAGATACGATTGATAATGTTTCATACACTATGTAATTCTGCACGTGGTAATTTGAAGGCTAATGTTTTATCTCTTGGCTTGATCTCTTTCTTGAACATCGGTTAGATTTCTACCTGTCGTCGACTAGCTACCAGAACGGATGCGTACATAGCATTTACGTTGGATATCCTGTCTGGACTCTGGACCGCGCGCTGCACTACTACTTGCCGTTGAATTCTTCTATCTTTCTACTCTATAAATGGTATGTATGCATGCCGGTACCGGGTACGTACATATGTACGTATCTTCCCTTCCAAGGCACTGACTGCACTGATCCTTCGTGTCCGGTACCTGTCGGGTGGCTGTATCTCCATACCCTCACCAACAGTTTGACTCTCCACACTCGTTTCAGGTTCTTTATATAATACAAACGTATGGACCAACAGTTGGACTCTGGAGGGAGGAGTGTGATGCGGACGCTCTTAAATTACATTGATTGTTACTCTACCTAGTCAATGGCCCCGTTGAGCTTTTGGTTGATTCAGAGAGTTACATACTCTGTACGGAGTAGTTGATCTATACCTGGTATGTACAGAGTAAGTGCTGGTGCCACACCGACTATCTGCCTCAGCGCTTCTTGGGTGGATATGCTTGGCCCGCTCGCTCGCTGTTCACCCTCGTGCTGATGGGTGGATGGAACTAGGATGGCGTGCAGAAGAAACCAAATTTTAGATTGATTAAGCTTCGATTGAACATGCATGTTAAGGTTCGGCTTGGGATCTTGCTAGGAGGCTGCTAGACATCACATATTAGACCTACCTAAGCCTTGAGAGCTCGATCATATCGGTATGAATCTCCCATAGAGGCCGGCCGTGAATTTTAATATTGACTGACCTATGGCGTTGATGGTGTTCAATTGGTGGTCTGGAGGTAGGTTTAGATGGGCCTGTGTTTATGGCTGAAGGTGCGAATGTGAGGTGGTCCCTCATGTTTCGGGCACGTTTCTATAAGCGCTATGGATACTATATATAGATTACTCGTATACAGATTATATACTCTAGATGGTGTATCGTAGAAAGAAGCACGAGTATCTGCGTTTTCGCACAGCCTTCTTGCAAATAGATGAACAGCTTCTCGAGACCACCAATGAACATACTCGTAGAACTTCGCATCTCCGGAGTACCGCGCTTGATTCGCATCATTACTTCGGATGAAGGAGGGAATCCAAAGTGCCGAAGCATTGGCCTCTCACCGGAGATTGAACATATATCTTCATGACTCACATTTGTAACACAAATTCTTTGGGCCTCCCAAACTTTTTGGCAAATAATATGGGACGCGTGAGATCTCGCTCTACCCCAAGCACCACCCCCAAGTGCCACCCACCGCAGCCCCAACCTTTTCGGAAGTCTGTGCAGTGACACAGATCGCAGAAAAGGTTAAAAGCATATTTGATAAGATCTGAGGGGTAAAATGGAGGGAGGGGAGGATATTGAAGAAGTTGGGAGTTGGGGGGAGGAGAAGGGTGGACATGTACTGACGAAGTGTTATTATTTGTTGTTCGCACGTTGATGTCAAATCCATGTTACGACGATGATCATCAAAGGGTGTGGAAAAAGGCGAGCTTGATTTCTCTTATTTTCTCTTACTCTTTCCTCCCTTTCTGCAAGGTCTGAGGTCTGGTTTTCGAGAGACATGAAAATAAGACCTGCATGTGTGTGTAAGGTGTGCACGTTTAACGAATGAGCTCCTCCTGCATTCTTGCAGAAGTATTACGACTGTATTGAAAGAGGCAAAGGAATGGGAGATACATTTGAAGAAGGTCAAGGGTATACATATACATATACTCCATGATTTCCTGCAATCATTCCAGCAGTACTCGTACTGTATTAATGAGTTTGATTAATTAGAGTAGTTGGTTGATCATACGTCGCAGGACAGCAACCGAGGGATGAAGGGGTAATTTAACATTTACAGCTAGCTGTGTTATTTGACGTTGGGATATCGTCGACAGGATGTTTATTATTCCAAGGGTCCTCCTGCTCCTAGGTAATTTCCGAAGAAACATCTCATACACATATACTCGAGCATATCATGTCATGATATCATCATTATCAGGTGCGGGTATTGATTTACGTTATCAACAAAATGAGGTTGACATGACAATTTCTTCTGCGCTGGCGAAAAGAGCTTGAAGGGCAAGCGACGAATCCTGCAAGATGATACCCATTGCTGATCGGGTAACCTTATGTATGGAATCTGGTTTTGATTGTTAAGAGTTATATCGTATCGTATAACTTCATTCAAAGGTTGCAATCCTATTGGTAGGTTGGCCGGGTAAGAACAAGATGATGATACTAATTCGGCCAATGTTGAAGAAAAGGCAAGGATGGATGATATCAAGAGGTAGAGCGGAGGAGAGGGGAG
>NGKF01000001.1:4563480-4598843 GCA_002162555.1 Monilinia aucupariae
AGGAACTTGGTGCGTTGGGAATGGAGATGGGAGGTGGGAGGTGGGAGGTGGGTGATGGATAGTCCTTGTAGATGATGAGGTGTGAGGTGTGAGGTGTAAGATGAGAACAAATAGAAGATGAGAGTTTAGGAATTTTTGGGCGGATTTGAAGTTTATGAGGAGAGGGAGAGGGAGAGGGGGGATAATGAGCTAGCTGATGGAGTGTGAGTGAGTGATTGAGTGAGTACCAGTTGCCCTCTGGTAGAAAGATGATTTCAATGAATGTTGAATGTTGAATGTTGAATGGAATTTGAAAAAATATGTATATTTATCAATCTTTTTGATTGTCTTCTCTATATCAGAGCTATTAAAGCGCCATGTAAATTAGAAGAATACGCCAAATGGTATAGATATCGATATTAGTTGAGAACTCCTTTCCCTCTAGTATGCAATGCCATGATTATATGTATGCTATGCTCCTTTCTACCCATCTCTTATTGCGTTAAAACAATGTTGTAAGTCAAAAAAACCCAAGACCCCTCGCCCTACCGCCCTCAAATGCATTCGCTATGTTTCGAGTATATCGTAATTGTCCGTCGCAACCTGTGCTTAGAATTCGATATGAATCGCCCAAAAATTTAACCGCCCCGTGTCCCAATATAGCAGCCAAATCCAGGCTTTTTTTTCTCTCTCTCGCTCGTATCTACCGGTAGATTACATTGATCGTACTGTACATGTGCACTCTTCCAAAAACGAAAAGAAATAAAGAATTTCTTCCAAGTTAAACACAAGGTCGTGTGGTGCAATCTACATGACGAGATAACCGAGCCCAAGACCCAAGGCCATAACACCGAGATCAAGCATGCCATGCTCGTGCTTGGGTTTCTTAATAGAGTTTCCGTCTGATGTGGTGGATTGAGGCACGGTGGATGAACTGGTAGATGTTCCCGAGGCAGATGCGGTGCCCGTGGCCTTGGCAACGGTGGAAATTGATGATGCTCCGCTTGCGGTTCCAACGGGAATTCCAGCTGATGCGGTTCCCGATGCGGTTCCCGATGCGCTTCCGCTGGTGGATTTGGAGGGTGAGCCGGAGGAGGTAGATGTGGAGCTTCCGGATGTTGAGCTTTCAGAGGAGGAAGAGGATGGCGATTTAGATTTGCCATTTCCGCTGCAGCCACCAGTGCTCTTGATGGATTGGTACGAACCGGTCCTGTCGCCATAGCTATATTCTGTAGCGCATCCGTAGTCTTGGATCGTTACATTCTTGACATACATGATGAAAGGGCCCTTTGTGAAATCGGCGGCTCCTCCTGCCCACTCACAAGTACCTTTGGAGGCCGGATCGCTTTCAGCCGCTTTGTTGACACATCCGATCCAACTTCCCATCTTGACTTGCATGGGGGTTTGGGGGTAGTTGGTTCCGCCAATGGTGAGTGGGTCGTCGTAAGGTAGCGTTCGGACGGCTTTTCCGTCCACATACCAGACGGTGGCCTTGGATGTCCAGTCGATAGTATAGTTGTGGAAGGTGTCAATGGGTGTGGTGACGGGTGGGTATTCGGCACGATTGTAGGTAGTAGTGTTTCCCTTTCCGAAAAAGTTGTTCTCGACAACAGCATTGTTGAAGCCGAGCCATTCCCAATCAATTTCATCAAGATCGTCGGATTCGAGGATAAAACTACTAACGATACCATTTCCTGGCGCGGCCCTCGCCCACACTTCAATGCTACCAAACATGATGAATCCAACATTACTGATGGTAGGTGCATCGCCCTCCTTGGAAATGACGAATTTGGCGCCAAGTTCCTTGTCATATGTCATGGTGGTTCCATCTGCTAGCTTCCAGTTACTACTCTTGCCGGCTGTGAAGTCGGTCACTTGAAGACCTCCAATGGCCGGATCTGACGGGCAGTTGTCTGTAGGATGGTTAGCCATGTTAAATTCTGTATGGAGTGATCTATCCAACTCACCTTTTTTTGTTGGATCACATTCAGTGAATGTTTGTGCACTGGCGAGTCCTGAAAGGAGGACAACAGCAGATGCTGATAGTATTGAGGAACGCATTTCGTAATATGTGTGATATAGATGATGTGTGAGGGTACGCTGGTTGCAGTACAAAGTAAAGTACAAGACTTCAAGTACGGAAAGATGCACAACGGAACGCGAGTGTGAGTTGAGTTATGAGAGATATAAAGTTCAAGAGAAGGATGAAGCGTTCGATGGGAAGGACCACTTTTCAGACAGACACGATGCCAAGGAATTGCAGGAAGTTATGAGGAGAAGGGGGATACTTGATAAATAAGTAGAGCGAAAGAAAAATGGGAACTATGACAGTAGGAAGCGGGATGCAAGCGTGGACTAATTTTGGGGGTATCACCTTATTTCAATGATAAAATTATTTTGCTTTCCCACATGCTGCTGAGTGGGCTGGTGTCAAACTCGAACTCCGAGCACAGCCTTGTCTCTCTGTGAGCTATGAGGGGCGGCGGGGGGCTGGTCAAACAAACCTTGTATCAGAAGCTATTTCCAGATCTAATTCGTTAAGCGAAGTCTTCAGCACTGTGAATGAAGGAGGCAGGGAGGCTAATTCCATGCCACTATCCCAATCAAGGGCAAGAAACAACGTTGCCTTGTTGTTCTTCGCTCGTGGTTTATATTCATTCATATTTCTTATATTTAATGGTTAGAGAGGGAGAGGGAGGGAGAGAGAGAGGGTTAGAAAGAGAGAGAGCGAGGGTTAGAAAGAGAGAGAGAGGGGGTTAGAAAGAGAGAGAGCGAGGGTTAGAAAGAGAGAGAGAGAGAGAGAGAGCATCCATGTCAAGAGTTGATGGTAAAAGTGGAAGAGTACTCGTAGTCGAAGAAAGTGGATAATCAATTACGGGTTCTTGATGATTACAGTACTGGTTGATTATTATTTTGGTCCCAACTGTTGTTCGCTATGATGCAGGTACGGCCTGGTGGGCCGGCAGTACCAACATGGTAAGCAGGCGGGCGATCTGGGATATCAATGATGGAGCAACGAATGGTACGCAATTTAATTCCCCTCGTGTTTTGGTCAAATTCGATGTATTCGTCGCTCAAAGAAATGAGAAAGAGATAGTTCGAATCCTGCGCAGGTCAACTTCCTCTTTTATTATTATTTTATAGAATCAAAAAGAGCAGCGCATCTGCATTTCTACGGCTAACACGCTAATAGTTGGTTTGATCCTGTGGGAAGATTAGATGACTTCACTCAAAGATTTTTGTCTGGCTCGGCTTGGCTTTGATGAGCTCTTCTCATATTCAACCATTCAGCATCTGTTCTTGATTCTAGTGCCCGTGTAGTGAAACAGATGGTTGTATCTTATGGTTTCCAGCAAAATGCCACGGCCTGTTGGGGTGCAGATTTTGAGGTGGACCCTAATTAGCTACAAGATCTAAAGTACGAGTAGACTCAGTACTGTGTACTCTGTAGAGGAGGATCCCAGGGACAGATTTGATTTGATTGGCTCGGTGTTTCCATCTTGATTGGGGTTCGTATTACCAGCCATAACCACGGCGGCGGCGGCTGAGTACATCATACGGCCCTGAAAGGAAGCTAGAAAGGGGAAAGAAGAAGTAGAATAATAGACAATGATCAAGATAATGTCTTGCAAATTGAAAGATTGTTACAATATGCCACTTTATAATTAGACTCCAAGTAAACCGACAAACTGGTCCAATGTCTCGGTTGCTCTTCGCCGACAGAAATGAATACCTGATACGAATAGTCATCGGTGCCGACCGATGATTAGCCATGCCGCAGTCAACATAATGTATTTCTTTGCTAAATTTACATAGAAATTATGCACGATAGGGCAGCATTACGCTCCTTATTGCGCTTGAGACTGCTGCACATCTCTTACTGGTCCCTGGTGTTGGAAGGAAGGGCGTAAGCTTCTGAGTGTACATAACCACCTGTTGGTACAGAAATGGGATCGGCATATGTCGGGCGCTTCAACATTCTGCTAAGGGCGGCTAGGGGTCTTCTTCGGGGCAGGCAAAGGTGCGCAAAAAGTATGATTACAGTAACAAACACTGCTTGGCCCAAGTGCTTTGTTAGCAAGAATGCCGTCTACTCCGTGAAAAGGCCGTGAACCCGTTGACTTTACTCTCAAGCATTGGGAGTTTGGAGCTCCTGCCTTAAGCTTAACTATCCTCTGTCGATCAAGAGTCCCATTCTTCCCCTTGGCAACGGGGACTTGAATCCATTCTTACTCGAGTATCGATACGAGGAATAATATAAGAAGACTTATCAAGGGTGAAAGAGGTCGTCACGAGACTAGTATTACTCCGCGAATACTAGACATTAGTGCTGTAAGGGTGTATGGTACTCTTGAGTCTGGTGGTCTTGATGAAGGGGCTGCGCAAAAGAAGCGAGGGCGACCCCAATATAGTAAAACTTGCTTATACCGAACTGAATCATTCGACCAATCAGATCCGGTGTATAGTGTTTTTCGGCATACACAGGAATATTCTGATGCGGATTTTATACAGAATTTATATAAGCTTCAGCTTTGAACCTTATAATGTTCTCGAAATATCTGCGTACCAATCAATACACGTAACATGGTTCAAATTGTACTCGATCCTCAAAAAGAATGTTCGATATTTAGGTCTAAGCCGAAAGTCTGGTGTTATTATACTCGAGTATAGGAATGAACGAAATTGGAAAGTTGTATGGTATAAACTTGACTGGTATACTCGAGTAAGCAAGTTTATTTGTACATAGTCGAGTAATCGTAAGGCGGCTAATAAGTTCTTACTTGTCCTGCCTGGCATTGCTGCCCACGCTTTTTTCTTGCCAACTCACCACCATACAGCTCCTCAACATTCATAATCTCAGCGCCTACTCTTGCAATTGCAATATCCATTGGACGCGTTTATCCACGAGTGCAGCTGAAGTATTCCCAACGCCCCCATTGAGGATGCTAATACGATCTTGTTTCATCTTGCCTTTTTTTCAGCCACGATGGAATACAGCACCAATGTGCGATTGATCAATCATTGTGAAATGCTTCAAGCGTTGAAAGAACTATTTCTCCACGGAAGAGCTCCACGGAATGGTAGCCATGATATGCAACATAGCTTTACATCTCAGGTCAGCAAAGGTTTGTTATGACTGAGATTGGCTTGAAGGCTGGTGTGTATCATATTGCCATGATTGGTTAATACAGTTTCCAAGACCTGGTGGACTTTCCTTTTGAACGCCCACTGGCAAGAACAATCTTCTCAAGCTTTGAAATGGGACTGAAGAAAGTTTCTTCGTTCGGTCTTTCGTGCTAGGAACTTGCAAGTCTTCATTTTTAAAATTTAATAGAGCTGCCTGAATCTGTGCGCGATTCGTTTTTCGGTCCTGTCGCTACATGTCACTATTTCGTGGATGTTCGGTGACGGGAAGGGCAAGTTCTTGGCCCCTCTTTTCCCATTCAGAATCCCCCTTTGCATATCCTCTATATCAGAGATTATTATCTGTAAGGGTTTGATGATTTGAGAGTTCTCGTTTCATGTTGGTGAGATGGCAGTATGGATCGTCTTTGTCGTTTTTTGAGGGTTATACGTTTCCGTTCCTAGATAGTGAAACAACAGTGGTAGCCATTCCACTACTACTCTAATTGTTCGGTAATTCCAGGGTTACGTCTGTGGACACTCATTTAAAAATCATGCTCTAAAGCTACATAATATCTAGAAAGGGTTTATGCATTCGCTAATCTTCAACTAAGAGTATCCTTCTGAAGTCAGTTGATCTCAAAGTCATTCTTGGGAATGATTATAAACAAACAACCCAAGGTCGAATCTTGTTGCATTGGGCATTCTAGTGATGAAACGAGGTTGCGTTGGAGTTGCGAAACCTTCTTGAATATTAAAGGAGTGATAACTTTTATATATCAGGTGGCGGTTTATTATTGATGCAATCTATCTGTATATCAAAGCATGTTATTTGATGTATGGTGGATGATAGCTGCCTCAAGTCCCAAGGCAGTTTGTAGACCATTGATGCAGAGCAGCCTTAAACAGTAAGATATTGTGAATACAATTACCACCTTGTGCGAAGGATCACCCCAAGTTTGTATGGCCACTAGAAACTACCTCATCTTAGTTGTACATGGTAGTATTATAGAACGAGGGCTCAGTGTAAGACCTTATAAGACAATTCGGAAGAACAAGTGTTCACTGCGGTCCTGAAAAAAGTATTGTCTCATGCGGTGCGAAGGGAATACTATGCGCGTTTTGGGTTGATTGTATGTATCATATCTGACTGAGCTCATGCAGAAGTTTTCCTTCCCTTTAGTGCTCGGGGGCTCGCAATACAAGGAGGATGGATGTAACTTGCATAAATTAGACACGGAAGCTGCACGGCTATTGATAGCAGTGGTTTTGTATAATTAGCCGAAAGTTTATATCTCGTATGTTCATTATTGAGGGCCGAAAAACTATTGGGATTTGAGACCCAAGGGGTTTGTTTCTCTAAGGATCGGAATAGTATAATCAGTTGCCCGTTGACAATACGGAGCGAGTAGATGCTTTTAGATCCTGCTGGAGTTTATGACGTGGTAGTCATCGATACATTCTATTGGAAACATCGGGGTTAAAAAAAGGTTCGTGGGAGCAGCACACTATGTTCGAGACACTACTCGTACAATGAACCACCCTGCTGCTACCAATTCAATATCAAGGGCATGTACTGACCTTCTCAAACCAGATTCAGGAAAAGCCATTTTCTCGATGAAGCCTGCATCGTGGCATTCAAAGCATAGTAAATGATGGAAGTTGCACCGACATTGAGGTGAGTATCATTGGAGTTCAATGCTGTGGATTAGAGTCAGAGGATGAAAGCTGATTGCTCGAGATGGTCAGAGACATTAGTCTAAGTGATTGGATGGGATATCCAATGCCTGAATTAACTTGAATAGCGAGAGCTGATGGGTCAAGAGCTATCTAACGATGAAAATGAGGTGTAAAGCGTTGAAAAAAATCAAAACCAAACGCTTATATCATATTTCACAGACTCAAATTCTCACTCACATTGATCTACTCTTTCTAGGTTCTAGAAATCTCAAGTGCTTACCAATAATAACTGTCACTTCTGTATCGTTAAGATATCGAATTTGCCCATCAAGATTCATATTCCTGTAATCTTTTCCTCAAGATCTCATTCACTCTAAGCGCCTACACCGGCCTTCGAACCCCCTCTCCTCTCCGACCAGTCAAATTATCAAACATCCTATCTTCCTCACACGCAATCCTCACCCCCAAGCAAGCCCATCCCCAGCCACCAAACCATCACTCCACAATGGCTCCTTCGTACCCCCTCCCATCTAAAGTCGACCCAATCAACAACCGCACCAGCAAGTTTCGACACAAGGGCTTCATTCACATGCCCATAAATATAGAACAAGATATTTACCACATCGATATCGTTTACCACCACTTCTCTCCCAGGCCCATGGACAGATAGCTCTCGGGTCCGTAGCGACGTCCTGCAGATCGGGGGTATGCAAGACGAACACGAGGATACGATGTCCCACGCGACTCAGTGGTTTACTGAGTTGATGCTGATGCTGATGCCGATGCCGATGCCGATGTTGAAGAGGTGCAGAGTTGTGGGAGGGGATAGGATACGCACCAGTGGGTAGTTAGCCGGAGGGGAAAGTAACGGGACTGGAAGGCTTTGTTTTTGATCTCGCTTGATGAGAATACTACATACATACTGTACTCGTATATGAATAGATGAAGCGAAATGATCGGTTGGCCACCTCTGCCATCCATGCCTTTAACTCAATCAACCGTGTGATCATAGGCGAATTTTCGTGACTTGTTCGGAATTTATATCTTGTTTGATTAGGGGGGTGCAATGGCTAATGTTCCGTTTCCACTATCGACAAAATCGGTCGCGCCTGTTACTACCAACTTCATCTTCATGCTCACGCTCACGCTCACGCTGTAATTGGTTGACAATTTGTGTGTGCCATGCTACAAGGGGAATGGAGGAGAAACGAGAGTTTCAGTGATTGTATCGCTCGCTCACCTTGCATTTCTTGTAAGCCCCAAGGATTCAATGGTATCTAAGTTGTAAATACAACGTAAAACTTCCTTTTGTTGAGAACATATTTTGTCGTTTCTATGCATTTACCATCAGAAAATATGCCGCCATAGGAATCAAGAAATGACAGAACTGAAAGTGGAATTTCCTCATACTCAAATGACATGTCAGCTGCAAGATCCATCATCAAATTGAGCTCCGACAGAGTGATTGTCTAATATTGGGATATAAGTCTCGGGCCAGGCCAAGCTATTCTATGCCATTTGCACCTTTTTCCATTCATGCCGTCCTGAGAAACTCCCGCAAAAGCCATTGTGCAGTATCAAGAGCAATACTTCTAAAACCATCATTAATCTATAACTCGTGAAAGATATGTCGTAATCGCAGTTGAAATCCCACAAAATCCCACAAAATACTAACCGCTATGCTAACCGCTATGCAGAAAAGCAAGTCCGACCCAACTCCTCGGAACACCTGTCCTATCCCTATGCACATGCATTTGAAGGCTGTGACGGAAGGCAAATGAAAAATAAAAGAAAGTCTTTAAGAAGGTTAAACACCACTGCGTTATTGTGGGCTTGCACACCTCCTATATCACGTAGGCATGGGGCTTATGCCACTACCACCGCCTTCAGCGCTTCTGCTAAATTTTGCCATAATACTCGAGCCCTTGGATGTTGCGCTGGTTTTCCTGCTAGCCGCAGGTGCTCGCTTCTTCGAAACACCACTGCCTGGCCCTGCCTTGCTTGAAGTCGAGCCACCACTCTTTCGCCTAAAACTGTTATTACCCCCCCGAGATTTTGGTTTGGACCCATTAGAGCCTTTGTATCTTGACCTTTTTGACGAATCCACTTCTGCGGGTTGCGTCTGAGGGACTTGTGCTGCTACACCCATTCGCTCATTGAATTCTTGCACTTTCGGGTCAACAAAGTATGGGTTGAAGTGTCGAGAAAACTGTTCCGATTCATCTCCGTACTCGTCTTCCATTCCACTCTCATCATCTTCCATTCCACTGCGGTCATCGTCGCTCACTAAATTGACTATCAAATGATTCTTATCCGATTTGAAGTTTGGATCCATCATCTCCTTATAACGCATTTGAATGTCGTCTAATAATTTGAAGAATCGCTTGCCATATAAATGCACGTGCTCTTTGTTGATTCCAGGTATTTGGGACATTTGAGGAATGCTTGTAGTCCAGTGAATCGCCATTCGTCTAAACTCGAGCTCTGTGAAATAAGGTTTCCTATGACCATTATTATTCCTAGTAGCTTCCTCCGATTTCTTGGCTTTCCTGACGAATTCCTCGACAAGAATTTTATGCGGTTCATTCAGATTCTCCATTTCATCATCAGCCCTGATAGGCGACCCAAGATGATCAGCTTGTCTGATACCGCGTGAATTTCTACTTCTACCTCTCACCGGCTCGAGAGCCTCATCCTCAGAATTTTCAACACTGTCGGAGGTAGCAGGGGGATCATACTGGGGATAGGTGCTTGGATGAAAGTCATCATCGCTAACATCGATGTCCTCTTCGATGAATCGCTCTTTACCCTTTTTGCTTTGTCGGGGCTGAGTTATTGGCGAAGTGAGCAACGTTGAAGACGGCTGTGTTTGCTTTTTAGCTTTGCTTTTTGTGTTCTTGCCGGGAGCCGGGGGTGGCGAATTCGAGACTCTAACTTGCAAGACAAGTTTCAAGTTTTTTGCCATGTATTGCTTATATCTTGGACCGAGCTTGGGAATTGGTTAGCGCTTGCACTTTACCTCAGAGGGATTTCACCTACAAAAACAAAGTCATTATGGAAACCGCCCCTATTCTTAACAGCGCGGAATTGCAGACCTCCAAGCTGAATGAGTTTCTCAATCAGTCGCTCAATCTCCGTTTTCCCCATGTCTTTCAATGAGCCGAACTCATCAAGTTCCTCGTGCCTCTCGGCTTTGACTTTTGCCAGTGCCTTGCCTTCCAAGATGGCAGAAAAGTGACCAATAGCAAAATTCCCCTCTACTTTACTGACAAGGCTGATAACCTTCCGAGCTTCACTGCTGAAGTCGCGTTCCTCGTAAGTGTTATTGGAGTTGCAAGTATCGCAATTATCACAATCCTGTTTTTTGAAGGTCTCGCCAAAGTATTGTAGCAGCTGCACTCGGCGGCAATCAATGCGATTTTCGCAAAATCGCACCATCGCATCCAACATTTGACGCTGCTCGCTTTTAACATCTCGTCCACCATCTCCCTTTTCAATCATGCCCTTGTATATTTGAGTATCCTGGAACCCGTAGTAGAGGAAACATGCGGCTGCTTTGCCATCTCGACCAGCTCGCCCAGTTTCCTGGTAATAGCCTTCTAAAGTTTTGGGAAGGCAATAATGAATGACAAATCGCACGTTCTGCTTGTCAATTCCCATACCAAATGCTATCGTTGCGACTACGACTTTTATGTTTCCTATCTGCCACCGATGCTGGATATCTTTCTTCTCTTCAGGCGTCATTTGAGCATGGAAATGATGAGCTTTGATTCTTTTCTCTCTTAGCTGCTTTGCCACATCTTCGCAATTCTTTCGAGAGAGACAGTATATTATTCCGCTCTGGTTTTTGTAGTCGACAGTAAGCATGTTCGTTATTTCGGAAAACATCGCCGCCGTTGCTCCCTTGCCCGCCTTACGTCGGACCTCATAGTAGATGTTGGGCCTGTTAAAACTCTGCTTTAGCTGCTCACAGTCATGCATCCCGAGGTTGTGGATTACATCCTTCTTTACTCTTTCTGTTGCGGTAGCTGTTAATGCAATAAATGGTACACCGGGATATCTCTCACGAAGGGTATGAAGGGTTTTATAGTCTGGCCGGAAGTCATGACCCCATTGGCTGACGCAATGGGCCTCATCAATGACAATGCGAGCAAGTCGCCTCTTGGCATGGAGATCATCTAGTCTTGACTGGAGAGCAAGGCTTTTGGTGATCATTTCTGGGGTTACGTATAGTAGCTGAACATAATGGTCTGGAAACGGTTGGCTCAGAGCACTGAACAACTCCTGCTTCACCTCCTTAGTTGTTTCGCTATTAAACAGATATGCCTGAATGCGAAGCTTTTGGAGATGATCGACCTGATCATGCATAAGAGCCAAAAGAGGAGATATAACAATTGTAACCCCTTTCGTTTTACCTGAATCCACAACCGCGGGCAATTGATAACACAAAGATTTCCCACCACCAGTTGGCATCAGTATGAATGCATCACGCCCCCCTAAAGTGGCATTAATTGCTTCCAGCTGGTTTTTGCGAAAGCCTGTTAACCGAAAGCGATCTTTCAATGCCCTTTTTACATCACTAGACCACGCATAGCGGTAATTACCCGGGTCTGCATGTGAAGGGTCTACCGTTGAATACATGTTTTTCGTCTTGTTTGAGTTTGAGGAGCTACGCTTTGTGGCTTTAGATGAGCTTCTTGATATATCTTGCAAACTCGTGTTAAAAGATGACTTTGTCGAGGGTGGCTTGAGATTACTCTGCTCAACTTGTTGTGCAAAATCAATCATGGCTTCATCATCATCGTCGAAATCACCGTAATCTTCTTCCACCTCTTTTCCTCGTCCGTCTGATTTCTCGTCATCTACATAAGTCTCTTTCATAATCTGCTGCTCGTCCTCAAGCAGATCATTGAAAAAGTCTTCATCGCCACCGTAGTCTGTTGGCGAAGGTTGCCTATAAAAATTCGGTTGCTCCATGGAAGTACCAGGCCTCGAGTAACTACCCCCAGGGATCATCGAGCGGGGAGGCGTTGTATGCCTGACAGGAGACGGTGGAGCATAACGAGATTCTTGCCCCCTTGAGTTTCTGGGGCTCTGAAAACCAGGTGTTGTGTAGCCCTGCCTGAGGCTCGCTGCCGCACTTGATGATTGATGCTTGAGGGGAGGAATTTGGGTCTGAAAAACAACTTGCCCACTCGCGTTTGCATTTGATTCATGAGTACAAATCAGAGGTTTGGTAGGCGAAATAGCCCCGAATCCATAGTTTATTGCACCAGAAGCATCTAGTAGACGCCAGCACTCTTTCTTCTTCTCTGAAAGCTGTCGGGCTAGCACGTGAGACTGTGCCTCTGCCTCGCTATCTTCAATGTCCTCCTCTAGGAGGTCTATTACCCTTTGTAATGCAGCCGTCGTCTTTGAAGCGAGATCCTGGAGACCATGCAAGTTATCCGCAAGAGTCTTTAGGCACTTTTTCTGGTCCAGTATAGCTTTTCGTTCGGATATCATGTCTTCCGGGGGGTGTTCGCCATCCTCAAGATAGACTTGAAGCGCCTCGTTGTTCTGGTTGAGAAGATGTTCCAGGTGGTTTGAAAAAGGCACGAGTGTCGACGGATCTTTCATATACAAACCTACAACCCTTTTTTCTTCTAGGCCTAAAGAAATTGTTGACGCTTGACTTGAACCTCGTTGTGGCAATGTCTGTGAAGCCATATGTTTAGTAGGCGAGTCGCGTTGAAACGGAGATGGCTCGTTCTCCTGGCGAAATGATACATTTTGTGATATTGACTTTAACGGGCTAGTAAATCTCTTCTTTGCAGGCGTACCTTCACCGTTCTCATGTTTTTGGTTCGTGGGTATTGCATACATATCTGGCGTGCTAAGGATAACCTTTGGTGCTTTTATCGATGGTGGGCAAGGCGAGCAGTTTACTCTTGCCTCTGCATCCGAAAAAACGTCTTCATCGTCCGAGTCCAGTATTTCTTGCTTGGGAATTTGACGTTTGAGAGGCGATGGAGTTTTAGTTGCCAGCTTTTCACGAGATTTTAAAGTGGGTGAAGATCGTACTTGAGCCGGTGAAATACGCCGAACACTACGAGGAGTGATTCGTTTCTGTGAGCCAATCGTAGGAGCGGGGGTCGTTCTTGGAACTGATCCTCTATTCATAATGATATCTTCTGGGCTTTGCCGACTTCTACTCTTGGGTTTCGCATGCCTACCCTGAGACACCATTTCTCCTATCATATCAACCTCCTCCAAGAAACTCGGATCGGAAAATTCCTCCACTGTCCTGCGTGGAACAATAGTTCTTTGAGAGTCTGGCAGAATATCCCGAAATGATGGCCCTGATGGTTCCAAGTCGTCAATGTCCACAAAAGAATCATCCAGCTCATCTTGCATTTCCGTCGCACGTACTGGCACCTTTTTGGATTTCCGAGGCGACTTTTCTATGGATATTTCCTCACTCTTCCTTTTCTTCCCCTTCTGTAGAGGTTCCGGCCGGGACGCCGAACCCTCCGTCCACAATACAACAGAAGTATCGTCAAAAGCTTCCACAGTACTAGAGGAATGAATTGAAGGAACCCCAACCAAGTCATCGCCGGTAAGATCTACGGATTCCACATTCTCAAAGTTGACTCTTGTTTTCGGTAAGGGTGCCGGACGAGGCGTTGGGCGAGGTGTTGGGCGAGGGGTTAGACCTCTGGGTTCTCTTGTTGATATGGATCTTGACGGAGTGCCTTAAAAGGTCAATTGAGGGACCAAATCATGCATATTGCATCCACATACCATTTTCATTGCATTGTAACTTGTAACTCCTCGTAAGAGATGAACTGGCCGTGGAAGAAGGGCTTCCAAGTTGCTGATTATGACTTATGAGACTTGGCCGGGTCGTCTTTCGGGCTGATGTGAGTTTTCCCATTTCCAAATCCGACGACTCATCCCCAGTTGCTGATGTAGGTTGTGATATCGGAGTGAGGATACGAGGACGAGGTGGGCGCGAACTCGCCACAACATTGGAAATTTCTTCGACTCGACGATTGCGAATTGGAGGAGTTGGAGCAAGTTGTGTATTTCTTATTTCATGCGCAATTCCTTCTCTCTCCAAATCCCCCAGATCCCCAAGATCCCCAAATCTAGGTTCAATTGTATCTGGCGAGGTTGCGAAAGCACTAATATTAGTTCCAGGGGGAGTAGTGACTTTATTTTGTATCAACCAAGAAATATGACTGTGAAGGTTATGTCGAGTCATGAGGAATGAATAAGGTACTGGTTTTTTGGTGAATCCATCGGTATTCGATGCCAGTTCGCTACTGACTATGAAGAATAGTGGCAGTTGTATATTGTCATAATGTTTATTGACCTTTTGCGGCATCGCGGGAACAAACGCGAGTTGACGCGTTAAGGCCTAGCGTCATCATGTGACACCACGCAAATGCTTAAATGTACCATGGTTGGTTGCATCCTTGACTAGAGTCCTGGTGGTCGGGTCTATTTGCTTTTTCACTCGCACTCGTACAGCGGTGATGTTAACATGTCATACGGTACACAACCTGGGTACCGATGGAAAGAAGCCTGCTCACGACCGTTTTCCGCGAACCTGCAGCCGGCATTCAGTTCGAGTTTTTGATCGAATCATGGCGCTTTCATGGCTACATGAAATCATGCATATATGCGTGACATACGGGTGGACGAAGTAGCATTTCTAGGTAGCAGATATTGTTCCGATAACTATCTTGTCTTTCATGCTGCTTCAAATTTCTGTCAAAGATTTCGCTGCCATAAGATATTGAGGAACTTTCTCGTGAACTCAAGGGTTTTCAGCTCAAGAACATCTCAGTGGATGAAGATAATGCACAGGGTGCTTTAGTAACTCCTGTCCTGCCGGTAATCTTCTTGCGATGCGGTTCATGGTTCGTGGCGCTGGTGTCATCTCCTCTTTAACATGTCCCCAAGTATTACTCTTTCACATTGTATCCACTTCCATATTGTTGGAAACTCCATGGTGCGAAGCAGTAGCTGTTATATTGTCTCTTTTACAATCCCACAGCATACACCACAAAGTCAAATACACATTCGATTTCAATCCGTATCCAATCTATCTCTTAACCCCTTCTTTCGCCACGTCAGTCATCAAAGTGGTAAGTACCCATTCAAAAGCACGAATGTTAAGATACCAAATCGTGAAAAAAACATCTATTTCACCTCAAGTGGCAACAAAGATTAGTGTTGCCCAAACTACTTTCCACAGCAGTGCCATCAGGAATCAAACATCTCCATTCCCCACAATCAATACAAATCTAGAATGCAACTCACTCAATTTGACACCATATTGATGTCATTCCATCTCTAACAATAAGACCACGCTCAGCGAGACCACAACTCAACCAGCCAGCATCTTCAAGCATACCCACAACCCTCAACCCCTTATATCAAACTAACATTCCTCAAGCCCACTTCAAATCCCTCCCCAAACCTCTCAAACCCCTTAAACTCCAAATCTCCCCACTCCTCCCCAACAAAAATATTCCATCCCCTCCCCCATCCCCACCACGCACCTCCCCTCATCACCTCATCACCTCATCACCTCCATCCATATTTCCCAATCTACCACAAACCACCAACCACCAACCCCAAAGAAACCCCCTATAGCCAACCACAGTCCACAATAGCCCATCTTCAGGGATGACCAGAGCGACCCCGTACATAAGACCCGACTCAAACATACACATGCCCGACATCATGTCGTAAATGAAAAGCTACAGCGCCGGTGAACATCAGAACTCTGCATGGGTAACGCACGTATCTTCATGTGTGAGACTCTTATGGTTGTTCGTGTACTCGTAATGTATTCATTCCACACATCATCACTAATTACATCTGCATTGTACATTCTATATGCAGCCTACAATAAACAAACCCCCCCGCCCCAACATCATTATACAATGCTGACACTCAAGTCTTTTTGATCAGATATCCCCTACCATGTTTTTCCAACCCCAACCCTAATTCGTCGACCCCATGATATAGATATAAAGAAGAAAAATAGATATCTCATAAATTTTATTTCCCATAACTCCGTGAAATATAGTGTCATATAAATCCCCAAAATGCGCCCATCAAAATTATGCATTGAAAACCCCTCCTCCCTCTCTCGCCATGGCAGCTTTCTCTTTATCTGCGGCAGCAATGCCATGCCTATCTCCCATAATCGTCGTATGTGCGTTTCCCGCCCGTGCGTCTACTTCACTTTCACTATTTCTATCGCCGGCACTCCCTGGCGCATGTCCGGTAATCATATCTGAGTGTTCTGGAATTCCATGACGATCTTCGGGATTGACGTTACTCTCCACCATTTGTGGTTCATCTTTCGCTGGGGTCCATGCCAAGTAATCTCTTCTTACTTCAACGTAATCGTATGCAAATTCTCCGAGTTGATCGTCGTCCATACCGAGGAGTTCCGCTTCTTCTGATGCACGGAGGTGGAGGCCGGGGATGTAGTTTATGATAACGGCAAGAATGGTGGAGACGACAAAGGAGTAGGCGGTGCAAGCAACGATGTAGGCGACTTGAATGTAGAGTTGTTTATAGTTGTGGTTGAGCCAGCCACCGGTGATGATACCGGTATTGACACCATCGAGACCGATCACATAGTCTGCAGCAAATAAAGCATTGAAGAGGAGTCCGACAACACCGGCCATGCCGTGCTCAGCCAACACATCCATAGAGTCATCGATGCGGATCCAGAACTTAATCTTGGTACTGTAATTGCATACGATGCCGGTGACAATACCAAGGATAACGGATGCCCAGGGAGGAATGAACCCAGATGTGGGTGTAGCAGCTACAAGACCAGAGATACAGCCTGAGCACCAACCTACCATAGACCTACTTTATATTAGTATGTGGATATTTAGGGATGGAGATGAGAATACTGACCATTTTCTCGCAAGCCTCCAATCCAACAAACACCAAGTAATGCTTGCAAACATAGCCGCCAAACACGAATTCCAACAAGCCATCACAGCTCTCAAATTGGCACCGAAAGCACTTCCTCCGTTGAATCCCAACCATCCGAACCACAGTAGAATAGTACCCAAGGTGATCAAGGACACATTATGTGGTCTGAAATTCAACATCATTTTTTCCTGTCTCTTACCCAAGACCATGGAATATGCAAGGGCAGACATACCCGAAACGATTTCGACAGGTCCACCGCCGGCATAATCGAGAACTCCGTACTTGAATGCCCAACCATTGACATTCCATACCCAGCACGCAACTGGACAGTAAACAAGTGTAGCCCAGAAGAAAATGAATACCATCATAGGGACCAGACGACCTCGTTCGGCAACGGCTCCCACGACAATCGCAGCAGTTGTTGCGCAGAATTGTAACTAGAATCCGTTAGTTAGCCATCCATTTATTCCCAACACTCATGCCTCAAAAACCTAGATCATAAACCACATACCTGATAAAAACTATACAACAGCTCTGGGATCAACGGACTTCCAGGACTTGGCGTGCCCAACGTATTCATCAAGCCGAAATGGTGCAAATTCCCAATAAATCCATTCCTCGCCGTCGAACTAAAAGCCAATGAATAACCCCAAAAATACCACTGGAAGACTGCTATGGAAAATGAGCCCATACATGCCCATATCATGGAAAGTGCTGACTTTCGACGTGCGAGACCGGAGTAGAGGAAGCCCAGACCCGGGGGCATCAGGAGGACCATACATGATGATACGATGATGAAAGCTTGGTCGCCAGGGTCAAACCATTGGTTTAGATTCACGACGGCTACGTTGAGAGGTGGATGTTAGTTTTTTGAATTCTTGCATCAAGAGAATGAGAGGGGGGAGAATTGCGTTTGTCGATCCGAGTTGGATGAGAGAGGTCTATTGGAATGTACAAATTGTAGGGGTACAATTTGATACCCGAAGACTCGAAGAAGAGATGAAAACATACCACTATCACCACCATTTGGACCTGTGCCATTATAATTTGATGGAGCTCCAACATAACCATAATTGGGATAATATTCGACGCTTGACATCGTTATCGAACTCTGGAAGGTCCTTCAATTGACCGTCCAATCGACCGTCCTTCCCGATAGATATATCTCCCTTGTACTTTGTACTGAGTGAGGTTCGGATAGGGAACACCTCTGGAAAATGCCGTAGGAAGCTCCCTCGTTGGAATATGAAGGATGGATTTGAGTGACTTGGGAAGTTTATAGAGAAGATCGATGGGTGTATTGATTGGTGAGAGAGGCACAAGTAGCAAGAATTGGAGATGATGTTGTCCCACGACCGAATGCGGCGAGACCGAGGATGCTGGGTAGAGATGGAAGTCGGAGGTAGAAAGTCGGAGGAGGGGGGTGAGGTAGATGCAAGAATTGCACTCGAGAACTCCTGTGGGATATAATCACAATATCAGTCGGAGGTCTAGGAAGCAGTAAGATTAATATTTTCCAATTGACAAGCATCAGACCTGCAGAAAGTTACCAATACCTCCGAGGCCTCTGGTAAGTTAGTCATCAGAAGAGGTCATGAATATGAATATGAATCATCCACACGATAAGGTTCCGACCATTTATATATATTATATATATTATATGGATAATATAATATATATAAATCATATAAATATAGATGCAGTGTGGATATATAATAATTGCCTACCCACCCACTCACGCCACTTACGCCCTTTCCTCTCTGCGGTCTGTCGCAACATGCTTGTCACCTCGTTTTTCCCCTTTGTGAGCATCGATGGTGACAAATGAATCCCCACTTATATTATTCTTTGCTTCCTCCATTCTCCGATCCCCTCCTATAATCTATAATCTGTAATCTATAATCTATAATCTATAATCTGTAATCTATAATCTATAATCTATAATCTATAATCTGTAATCTATAATCTATAATCTATAATCTGTAATCTGTAATCTATAATCTATAATCTATAATCTATAATCTGTAATCTGTAATCTATAATCTATAATCTGTAATCTATAATCTATAATCTATAATCTGTAATCTATAATCTATAATCTGTAATCTATGCTCTATCTCTTCCGTTCTAACGTGGAAGGGGCTAGTCTTATCGTCGTCCCAAGCAGCCAATCGAACGGCGCATGACCCAACCCCTTGGCATCTCCCACGCGCCAATCAAAAGCCCCGTATGCTTTCTTGATCTTTCTGCAGTCCAGGGCTTTTCGCATCCCAAACCTCTTATCTCGAGCTTGGCGGCTTGGCGTGTCGCTAAAATGCTAGGCTACACAGACTACAGACTCCAGACTACAGCAATTGGTAGGGCCTGATTATACGGAGGGATTACGAAATTTGCTTGATTCCGTTGTATATACAAAGCAATTTCTACTGTTCTGCCTTAGCGTTGAGCGTTATTATGATATCAACGATGATTTATATGCTTAGTCTCAAAGGTTTCATGTGATAGATTCCTATTTGGGCTACCTTCTGCCCATTTTTATATGGAATTACATAATAGTTTTAGTATATAAAAGTCGATAAGGCTAAGATTTTCATCTCGTATAACAAGGTGTGAAATGCTCGCCTACGCGTGGAGGCCAAATCTTGGTTTCTCTTTTCAAGCCGTGTTCTCCCGATGTTGATGGCGAGGAGGAAGGCTCTTGTTTTGATGTTTATGGCGGTGGCATTGTTTCTATTCAGAGCATGGTACTGATAAGGGATGAGTGGCTTGTTGGGGGAGTTCAATGTTTTCATTGGTATGCGCTGCTTGCGAGGCAAGTTGTGGCGGGATGACCCCCACGCCTTTGGCTGAGAGTAAAGGCTGCCTTTGAAGGGTTGTACAGTACTTGTGCCTGGGAAGTTTCCAAGTTTGCTTCTGGCGCTGAGAATGGGTGGTGATCTTTTCGTTATGCTTCAGAATATTAATCGTCGCTGAAGCGAAAGAGAGGAGCTGGAAGGAGGCTGTGAAGAGACACGATGACGACCAGTCTGCTCAACACTTCGAAAAACCATCCAATGGCTGTTACTCAACCCTTCAAAGCGAACAACCAAGGTTTTCTCCATGCGTATCTCATGATGGTCGATTTGATAGCGCCCGAGAGATCTCTCTCTTGCTTCACCTCCCAGTCGTCTTCTCAACTACCTCATGCAAGTGCTTCCGATTGCTTTTCCGTGCAGCTCCCGTATCTTTGCTTTTTCTCTTGTTGGTTCGACAAATGCCCCTCAAACCTCCTCTGTTTCTCGATCTTAGGATCCCAGGGGATAGAGAAGGTGGTATTGCTTGGATTGCTTGTAGCATATAGTCATCGACAATTGCAAGGGGCGCTTGACCAGAAAGGCTTTGGTTTGCATAATGCGAGTAAGGTGAATACAATGAACATGAAATCGGATGTACCCGAGGTGAACCCCTATTTGATAGAACAAACTAAAACAACCTCATTAGGAATGACCGCAAAGAAGGCAAGTGCACTTTACTCGACCCTTCCTAAGTCGGCGATTGTCACGTGCAGCAAGCACTGCACCTCGACGTCAAAGTCTGATGACCAAATCCTGCTTCTACACAATCACACCAAATCACAGTGACTGGCCCGTTCCGAGGCTTCACAGAGCTGAACAAATATCATGCATTACCTCGCCATTAGGTAGTACCTCCATCCAGTGGCCCAACACGTACCACCCTGTGCTTCATTCACCCCATGTTCTCGGCGGAGCAACGACAATCTCCCGATCAACTATAGGTCGGATGAGTCTTCGACTGTCAGCCTTGTACATATCGTCCAATCCTTGGTATGAATCTGGAGAATGTAAGATACATGTTGGTTCAACGAACTGATGATCTCCAGGATATATCGGTGTGGTGACACAGTGTAGTCAGTCGCTCACATGATAACGAACGTTCGTCCGGATATCGTCGTAGCATATATATAATATACGACTTCCAGGACCCATCAACACATCTATCTATCTACTTGATATTGAAATTCGAATACTTTAGCCTCTGTTTTCTTCCAGCTTGATTCTCATCAACCAGACATTTTAAGATGACTTCCAATCCAATCCCCCTCGTCGATTTCTCCCCCTTCCTCCACCCCACATCACCTACTTCCCGTCTCGAAACCGCCAAAGCCCTAGTCGATGCCTGTCGTCGCGTAGGTTTTGTATACATCATCAATCACGATATTCCCTCCTCGTTGCTTGAAGAAGCTTTCGCAATGACCAAAAGTTTGTTTGATCTTTCACACGAGAAAAAAATGCAGGCGGAACATCCACCTGGTCCAACGGTTCATAGGGGGTATTCTTATCCGGGGTTGGAGAAGGTGTATCAGGTGATTAGTGATGATGCTGAGTTGGGAGAGAAGTTGAGGGGAGTGAAAGACTGTAAGGTTGGTTTGGCTATTTATGTCTCTTTTCTTATCTGATATCGCAGCTAGAAGTGGAGCAGATGGATTGATTGAGGTGCTCGATAGGATGATATTGGATTGGATTGGAGTCATGAACTAATGAGGTTCAAACAACCAGGAAAGCTACGAAATCGGCTCCGAGAAAAATCCCTCTCAGCCCAATATTTGGCTTCCGGACACTACCCTCCCGAATTTTCACTCCTTTATGCAATCCTTCTATCACCGTCTCTCTTCCACCGCCCAAATGATCCTCCTTGCCCTTGGTACAGGTCTAGAACTCCACGATCCATCTCTCATCGCAAGTTTCCATTCCGGGCATGGTAACCAACTAAGACTCTTACATTACCCCCCAATTCCCGCATCTGAAGTGGAAAAGGGACTTGCGGCAAGAATGCCAGCGCATAGTGACTGGGGAAGTTTAACCATGGTATTTCAGGATCAATGTGGAGGGCTGGAAGTTGAGCATCCGGAGAAACTGGGGGAGTTTATCAAGGCGGATCCAGTTAAGGATGCTATTGTGATGAATGTGGGGGATTTGTTGATGCGGTGGAGTAATGGTATGTTTCTCCTCTTTCGCTCTCCTCTATCTACCGCGCTATCTCTAGATCATATCACGCGAGAAGATTTCGTATGTTGACTCATGAGTTCAACAGACTATCTCAAATCTACACTCCACCGTGTTCAATTACCTCCACTGGCGTCCCGTTATACGCTTAGCGACGAAGGAGAAAGAATAACCCAAGCTCGTTACTCGATTCCGTATTTTTGTTCACCGGATGCGGAAAGATTGATTGAGGTTCTTGGGGAGTGTGTGAAGGATGGGGAGAAGGTGAAGTATGAACCGATTTTAGCAGGAGATTATTTTAGGATGAGGGGCGCGTTGCAGTATCAGAGTTAGAGGATGGCATGATGGGATTAACGGAAGATTGGAAAATCTGCCCGAAGAGTCGAAGAGTCGAAGGGGAAGATGGGAGGTGATAAGGGTATAATGACAGTTTGCGTTGGACCAACACTCGTTACTTTATTACGAGAAATAACAAAACCATACTGCGTTTCTTATCCGATATAGAATGAAAAATGAGGTAAAACACAAGGATAACTTCAAACCATAGCCACGACTTCCCAGGCCATAGCTCTGATCCTAGAAGATGCAGAAATCGACACAGGCGATGAGAGAAATATAAGCTACCTACATCGAACCAGCACCATCTTGTCCTCAATTGGGGAATTAGAATATTATCACCCCCCTCAAGACCATGCGAGAAAACCATAACCGAATCGGATCTTCGCATGAATAATCGTGAATTATGAAAAACGCCCATACCTAATTACCTACCTACCTAGCAACGAGTAGAGTAGTTTCGAGACGAAATGCCACTCAATCCGATAGCATCAACCCCCCGCCTCCCCCTCTACCCTAAGGTATATAATATACTACGAATAGTCCATAGTAGAGCACTTCACATGATGGAAGGAACCCTACACGAGTAATATAGTATCGCTTCGAATCGATGGAGAAATTATTTTTCTTCCTTCTGTTTTTCGCTTTCGTTCGTTTACGAGTGTGTGATGCTAATATGGTTTGGACTTGATGGTTGATACTGCGAGGTATTTGGGGGCTTTGGTTGTGGATCTTGTTTGTTTTTGTGTGTGTGTGTGTTTTTTTTTGGTGCTCGTATGTTGTAGAGTGCGGTATGTGGTGTGATGTGATATGATATGATATTATAACGCATTTACCCGCGTTATCGATCGTCGAATGGGAATCTCCCAAAGTTGGGAGAGAAGAAGGAAGAAAGGGTAGAGAAAGCTAGACCTTTACATTATGGTTAGTTGTCTCACTTGAGAATAATGATAATGAATGACATTGGATGAATGGATGGATGGATAAGGCTACAGATATTCACGAGTACAGTAAGCAAGCACGCATCATCGAAAAGAAAAATAAGTTCCAGATCGTCCGATATGCAACAGTTGAGAAAGGTGGAAGGGTGCATGGGGGCGATGCGAGGATGCGAGGATGCGGCGGGAAGGTGCAGGTTGAGTAAGCTCGGGTGTCACGGCTCTTGATTGGCTGGTTGGCGAGTTTTGTTGGTTTGAGGGAGAGGAGGTCGTTTTGGAAGGGAGCGAGGGACGATGGAAGAAGATTAAACTTGTTTTGACTCGTTGAAACTTGAGACTCGAGCGATGTTTGATTGAATATCCATGGCAAAGAGTGACTTCGCCAAAAACCCCATTGGTGAGCAGGAGACACATTTCAAGGGGTCTTACGATCAACACCGCCAGTGGCTTCCGAAGCATCTACGCTAGCAAATCCCGAGCTGAAAGAAATCATATCTATCTGACATTCAAAAGGAAGAAGAATCGATATGGCACGAGATCTTGGCAGGCCATCGATCCGGCGGTTTGTGCTAAGAAACGACGGGTTGTGATTTCTGCTCTGTCAGACGCTGCAGTCCGACCATCCGAACGAAGCCTTCACCGTGAATCGTGATGATCGCTGGAACCACTTACTGGCTGGTGACAATGATGGTCAAGGCTACCCACCCCAAGATATCCCTCACAACATCACCAAGATTCTTACTTTTCGTTGCCCCGCGAGTCTTAAATCGTGATACGGTACCAAATCGCGTATGAAGACTAAAGCTCCATTTCCAGAGACAGTTCCAGCGAGCCAGCTCTCCCATCGCCGACTGGCATAGAACCCTGGATCTGGCTCAAGCCGCCGCCGCGGTCTCAAGCAGATCCTCGAGCGTGTTGCCCCAGAAGGGAAGGGATCGAGTTCACCAACGCCAGCTTGACGGAACCAGTGCAAACCGAGATCTTCTCTTTTACGTGGGCGAAGAGATACATTCTCGAGACGCGAGTACATCTGCGGGACCACGATCCGGGCAAAAGTGGTGTTCGCAGAGCTTGTCCCAATCCTTGACTTTGATTCTGGGGTAAGGTTGACCGGCTCAAGGCTATTTTGGCAACATTAGCCTAATGCTGCATGCCATCTCACGGTCTGCTCACAGTAAGTTTGTCCCCAATCACATGATCTCGATATGGGTATGCATATGCCCCAGTCCGGCCACCTCATATGATTCATACCATATCGTATCATATCATTTGTCATGGCCTGAGCCCTCCTAGTACTGCGCGCACGCTGATTGCTGCATACAGCTGAAGCACAACAGTCGACTACGATACCAGCCTCCTCCAGCCTCCTCCAGCCTCCAGAGCGCTCTTCAGCTTATGTGCATACCGCTATATCTGCCCAATCTAAATCAGGGACAGTGAGGGCAAGGTTACATTGGCACATGCCCGCTGCATCTATACGAAGGCCATGCGACGTTAATTGGCCATGAGATCTCTCAACTGTCTAGGGTGTCAAAACGGCCCCTGGCCGAGTCGTCGTATATATCATGTGATATGCACCCCTCTTTCCACGATGACCCATTTAGGACAACAAGGCAAGCATCGTGAAGCTTTAAGAACTCCCCCGAAGCCCTCTCTTCCCACATCATTGAATCGATCCAACAACCACCGCATCAACCAACCAAGCTTCAAACATTCACCCTCTTCACAATGTATACCATTCCCCTCCTCTTCCTCTTCTCCAGCGCCGTATCCAGCATCCCCCTCCTCCACCCACGGCAATCCGTCAAGCCACCCTCAGAATGCGACGTCATACCCACGTGGGAAGTAACAAGCTTTAACTGGTTCAACTCCTCTCACAACCTAGACTGCGCCAACCAAGTTAACGTTCGTAAGTAACCCTGTCCTCCCCCCAAAAAATCACACGAGACGACAGCTAAAAGCCCCAACCCCACCCAGCCGACGTCTGCTTCAACTCTACCCCCAACGGCCTAGTAGGCTGCGACGGAAACCTCGGCCCCTGCGACCGCTGCGGCGTAAACGGATGCTACACCGGCCTCCCATCACAGCCCGCCGGCTACGGCCCAGCGGACAACGTCCAGGTATCCATCAACGTCCCGGGGTACACGCAATGTCAAGAGAGCAACCCGCAATCGATCCGACGCTACGAGGTCGGCGACGGACTGGTGCTGTGCGGGGGTGCCGCCTATCGCTTTACCTTCGTGGGAAATAGCAATGCGGACGCCGCCTCGAACACGGGTCACATTGACTTTGCCCCCCTCAACAAGTGGGCATGTACGAATGGGAGCCAGATCCGCGGGAGCGGGAGCGTGGATTTCGACCTCGATTGCGCGTATGACTCGGGGAACAACGCAACGTGTGTCATTGCCGGCGGGAAGAAGGTCGTGATTCCCCTCTTAGCTTACCAGATCGATTAGCTCGATGGGATGGACTGGCGAATAGGAGAAGAGGAAGTAATGCTGCATGAACTCGATATATGAATATTGTTTTTGAGGGCGGGGAGGGGGGCGTTAAAAATAAGAATATTTTAAGCTATTCTTGGTTAATTATGTTAAACTTTCGTTTAGTCCCGATCAGTATCAATTAAATATAATTTCTATAAAATATTCTTATTTTTTTGACTTCTGAATTTTGATGATAGGGGAATATTCTCGATCCTTACACTAAAGTTACATTAGAACCTAGAGCATGATTCTTACAGCGATATTCTTATATAGAGGAGGATTCTTGTATCGAGTTTCTGCTATACGAGTACATTGATATTGTGTCGAATACTTCGTATACAGTCCAACAATCGATAGACCGGCATTAGACCTCATGGAAATGTAATGAGCAGTGGTGATCACTGACGATCAAGATCGATTGGGATTAAATGAATACGAACTTTTCCCTATTTGCCCCGGCCAACAAATTAATTTATATGTCTCTATCCTTAAAATCCCATGTATTTAGAGGTCAAATAACTGCCTAATATCCCTCATGGTATCATCCGGGTTCTTCACACTGTGACCAATTGTCCTCTTATCCTCATAAATCTCGTAATCATTCCCTCCCTTGTATGTCTTGTCTCCAAAGAAATGAATAGTGGTATATTCAATACCGCCTGGGCGCTTCGCGTCATTCTCAAGATGTTGAAGACAGTATGTCTTATCCCAGCCATTAGGGAAGACATCGAAGGAAATTTGACCACCAATCGAGTAGCTATGTTTCGAAGTGTGTTAGCGTAGCCCATCATCTGGATTCTAGAAGCCTCAATCAGGACTCACGTTAGATCCAAATTTGCAAACTTCTCCTTCAAGGCCTCGATAAGCTTCTCTCTGATGTGATGTTCCTTATCATACACCTCATACTCGTTTCTCTCCGCAACACTCGCATTTCTGCCAATCGGGCTGACATTGATCATGCCATTTCTGAATTCGATAAAGGTTCCTCTCTTGACTGGAATATCCAAATCCGCAACATAATGCAAAATAAATTTGACCAACTCCTTGTATTGAGCTTCGCCGATCCATTTGATGAAGCTATTCGATTGAAGAGGAACACCACTCTTGAAAGCCGTGAGGCCGTTTTCGGCGAAGCAGAAATCGAAGAGGGAGGTAACGGGGATCTCAGCAGTGCCGAGTTGTTCTTGTTGCTTGGCCATGTCGCTACCACCTACGTAACCGATGGCGCATTTCTGACGGAGTGCGGCAAGGAGGGAGAGCATTTCTGCGGAAGCAGACTGTAGTTTTGGACTGTTAGTTGAGATACAGCGAAAAGTATAGAGCAATTGGGGAGTGACGTACTAGCCGCGCAGGAGAGAGAGTCCCATCGACATCGAAAAGGCAGATGGTATTCTTGACGGGTCGCTCAGCAAGTGGCGGGAAACTGGCAATTACTGCGTCTGACATCTTGAATTCTGCTTGTCTTGAGGTTCGTCTAAGAATACAGTGGTTCGACGAGAGAATTGAATTTGGAAGGGAAGTTGAGGCTCGTGGGAAAGTTGACACAGTTTGGCGGTCTGGCTGTTTTACAGGGGGAGAGAATGAGGGGCATCATGTGTCAGGGATGTAAGCTAGGGAGAACGCTAGTAAGTGTACGAGTAGCGAGATTCCCCTGATTTAAAGTTCTCTTTGACGTTGCCCCGTTATTCTTGACAATCATAGGATCTAGATTATTGTTAGACGTTAGTCGAAAATCTAACTGATACTCTATCCACATACACTCGAGTATTATGATTGGATAGGTAGGGTTTAGATTTCTCTTTGAGTTCATCTAATTCTTGGTGCATAAAGGTTGATTCATCAACGAAAGATAATACACACAAAAGAAGTTGTACTATTCCATTTGAGTATCTCGTACAAGAGCAGGCAAATATTGCTTTCCAACTCCTCTTTAAATGCTTTAAAATCATCGAGTAAGGTATTCCAATAAATATATCAAGACTTGATCATCAAAACAACAACTCATCCGCCGTATCGCATTGATGGAACCCCCATCTCACGCCACATTACACCAACAGCTTCCTGCTCGCTATCACCTGCCAAACTCCAAGCTTGGTACAATAACAGGACCATATTTGGTTGGTGGACTGAATCCTCCATCCCCTTGCACCACAAAGTCCACGGCCAGACTCAGCTTTGCCAGCCCAGCATTCCCACTGCGCATACTTCCATTTGCACTCATGCCCCCCATCATTGTGTCTGGGTCGAAGGCCACAAATGCTACATAGTTTCTCCTGCCCATCAACTTCTTCATATCTCGTGGTCCACCATTAGTGTCGGTTTGGAAAATTTCCATCATATCTTCTTTGGTATCGCTGACTTGGTTTGTGGTCTTGACACCATTTTGAGGGACGTAGAGTGGTTTGTTATTGTGAAGCATCTTGAGGACATATGATGGAGGGGGAGCGGCTACAACTGCAGATGCGATGATTTGATACATGGTTTTGTGGTCAGAGGGGTGAGAAGGATCATGAACAAGGCCAGCGCCGCAACAATTCACATCTAGGGATGAGTCAGTAACTTGCAATTCTGTAAGAGATGCATAGATAACTTACCGCCGGATAAAAACGTCATCCTAATGCCCTTCTGATGCGCAATTCCCTGCAACGTCCGTATCAAATAAGTTCGCTCTAAATCCTTACTCTCATGTGTCCACATATCTCTCAACTCATCGGCAATATCAATATCACCAAATGTATTAAGCACACCTCCCATCAGTCCCGATTTACCTACTGCCTTCTTGACGTGTGAAAAGCCAGTTGCCACGGCTTCTTTCCCTCCCACTACTCCAGCCACAGAACTCGTGACTTTTCCAAGTAAATTATATGTGCTGTTCACAGCCTTCTTACCCGTTGCCATAGTATGTGCAAGACTTTCTACAGCTTCAAGACGTGGGTATATTATAGGCACGGATATCATCCATATACAGTGCTGTACACTTGGAGGCAGTGTAGCTACTTTAGGGAAGATACCTTGATAGGTGGGACCTGCGAGAACTTGGCGTTGATTACGTTCTGATCGACAGTCGGGGCCTACCACAACAACCGAAGGTCCTAGATATTTGACAAAGTGCCAGCCAGTTCCGGTAATTGTAAATAGATCGATGTCCGTGCTAACATTTCGAAGAATATCAACAGTAGTATGGTGTTGAAAGAGGAGATACATCTCGATACCGATACGTCCAATATTCCTGAACATGTTGGAGTTTTGCATATATTCTGGGTAAGAGCCATAACCATCAAAACTTTAAAGGTATTAGTAAAGGTAAAGGAATACAATTTCGAGAACTTACATGTCATGGTCATCAATTTGTAGTACATGAGGAATTTGAGCAAATGCCTCCCTTAGGTATGGTTGATCAAAATGACTGGTATAGTAGTGAAAGTAAGCATGCGACACGTCCTCGTCATGTCTTGCTGTCCATGCTGCACTTCTCCGATTCTCCTTGCCACTCATAGCGAGCCATTGCTTCAGCAGAGGGACATCCTTCCAGAGCCTATCACCATAAATTTGATCTCCTAATCCCAATTGCACATGAAAGCCACCGCACTCTACATTCTTCTGCAGAATATCTTTCCACATGAAGCCAATTCCACCGAGTTTGGATCGATCGTTAACCGTAGTATTCATGGCAAAGTCATTGCCAGAATGTGCAATGAATCTCCAGTTCGTCTCATAACGTCCAGCTACCAAAAACTCATATCGCGTGCAACCCAAATGCGAAGTTATAGCGTAAGTCCATTTGTCACCTGAACCTTCTCCCATCTTTAGATCTATATCATAACGGTAGAAGACCCATCTTTGATGTGTGTAAATTGGGTTTGGCTTGAGTTGTCTGGGATTTGGCGACAGGTCGACACTTTGATGGATGTGAATAGTCGGTGGTTGCGGGGCATCTGTTACAAGCATAATTGTACCCAACCACACACCGTTCTCCATATCCATATTGACGTATCTCAGGTAGGGACCAAAATATACTCCATTTGTAGGTGCAACTTTATACATGTCGACTCCCGCGCTCGGAGGTGGCCCGGAAAAGCCACCAGTAGTTGGCGTTCCTGACGCCATACTCATTATACTCTCTGCATAGCCCGGAGTGTGTGGAGGAAATCCTGGCGAGCCGATAAAGCCAGGTGATGCCATTCCTTGAAAGCCAGGGGAGGCGAGAGACTGCTTGTGGAACATGCTCAAACCTGGGGACGCCATGGGGTTGCCATATCCAGCGTAGGTTGACTGGACAGGTGAGAGTGGCACATCATTCAGGGGAGTAGGGCCCTTGGGAAATTCCCATTGCGTGGCTTGAGTTGGAAGGTGAATATAATAGTATTGACCAGAGTTCTGGTCCAGATGGGCGATCCAACCCTCTGGAAGTGGCGGTGGTGATGTTGGGCCAACACTTTGGAAAGGGGAAGCATTAGCAGGCTGAGCAGACGGTCCGGCTTCAGCAGGCTGTTGTGGAATAGGTTCTTGTCTTGGCTCATTTGCGAATGCAGGATGGTCAGGATTATTTGCGGGCGTTGCCAAGGGCGGTGCAATATTTGGCTTTGGGGTAGTCTCTATAGCAGCAGGTAGGTTAGTACGCTGTTGTTTCTCGACAGGATACGCTCGTGCATTTGCAGCTCCAGGGGTTACACTAGAATAAGCCGGTGGGGGCTCTTCGGCAGACATTTGCATGCGCTGGAAGTCCTGTTCTAATGTGTTGACTGGTGGTGCCGAACCTTGTCTCTGAGGTTGAGTAACAGCAGGTGGGGATGCTGATGGGGTGATCTCATTTAGGCCTTGATACACCCTAGGGGGACCATGCGGGGCATTCTCCGGAGACTCAGTTGGAGTCCAAGGTCTAGCGGGAGGGGATTGGGGCATTTGTGGAACAGGAGGCGGCGCATATTGATTAGCTCGTTGAGCAGCGGCTGCATTATGCGCCTGGAGAGTACTCAAAGTTGCAGCGCCTGCAATTCCAGATGCCGCGTATCGCGCCTCGATGCCACCTCCTCCAAGTTCGCTTGGTGGATCGATGGGAGTTTCTGGTGGTGGTGGAGATCCTCGGGTTGCTCTTGTAGTCGAAGTGGAAGCGGTGGAACCGAATCTATTCATATCATTTTTGGGGGTTGGCGATAGTATTGCCGGTGTCCCATTAGAAGACGTAGGTTTAGGAATAGGTGGTGGATAATAATGTCTGTTGCCCTCTGAGTACGCACTTGCGCCAGCCGGAGGATTTTGTTCTTTTGGAGGGAGTCTGCCAAACATTCCCTCTCTGTCCGGTGAGCTTAAATCCGGAGAAGCTGGCAAAGATTGTGGTGCGTTTCCCCTTCTTTCCGCCAGACCTGGGCCAGTCTTCTCTATGGGACTCGTAAATCGTGGTGCCGTATCGTGTGCATTCTGCCTCCCGCTTCCTCCAGCTGTTCTATTTTCTTGGCCACTCGAGACCACCCTTTTGGGGGCTTTTCCTCTATCATCGGGATAAGGAGGATTTGGTTTTTTCTGAAAGAGGTCGTCATCGTCGTCGTCGGGATACGGTAAAGGGTTTGCGGAGCTCGAGGCACCTGGTGGTAATGGGAATGTGTGCTTGTTCGCAATAGGTGGTGATGCAAACCGATTCAAGGAGCTGGGTTCTGCTCGATGTCGGGGAGGGCTTGCTGGCCTTGCAATTCTCAACGGCTCTATGGTAACCGTAGGACTATCACTACCATCACCAGGACGTTGCATGAATAGTTCATCACCAGGTTTCCCAGTGCGCCGAGCCATCTTGTACAAAATTGAAGCGCCCCGCCAAATAAACACGTAGAGAGGGTGATGAGATTTCTGTTGAGAGAGGTTTGTCTTCAACAATGTGCTGAATAGATAGCTGAAGTAGGGCCAGGTTCGTTGCCGGCAAGGCGGGGGGGGAGGGGAAAAGTTGCGTCAGGCAATATCAAAGCTTACAAGCGGTCCTGAAAAAGGCCTGTAGGGCAGAAACCGATAGACGATAAGAAAGTCTGTCAGAACGTCCCACGACCCTTTGTAGATTTCTTCACGGCGTGAAGTAGCAAAGCGAAAAGATATGGGATTCAAATTCATGGAGAGTAACAAGATGAAGAAAAATGGCCGACGAGGAGAGAAATCAAGCTTATTGAGTGCATAAAGGAGTTGATGGGAGATCAGGACTCCAAATATTGATTGATTGCAACGAAATGAATGCATCTGAACGAACAAATGCTGAAGGAACAAATGGTAAACCAACGAATAACGAATAACGATCAAGAAGAGGGGCAGTCAAAAGTTGCACACACAGCTTTACCCTGGTTCAGTGGTGGCCAGTCACCAGGCCAGTCCAGTCATCGTGGAGAGATGGCAAATATCCTGGTACAAAGATGGGCGGGCGGCTATGAAGGCTTGGTGGGATTTATCTTGTCTTGTTCAAGCTTCGACTTTTTGACCTAGGGGAAAGTATGAGTGAGTGATATTGAGTGATATTGAGTTTGAAGGTACTCTGTATATTTGTCCTTGTCACAGTATTGGCATGTATTATGATTGTGACTGTGATATGCTTGTGGTTGTAAGGTTGCGAGTTGTAACATGGATATGAAGGAAGAATGAAGGGAAGGGAAGGGAAGGGAAGGGAAGGGAAGGGAGAGGGAGAGGGAAAGGGCTAATTACCCAAGTGAAAGTCTTGTATAATTTGGTTGCCACCCAAACGATTCAATATCATGTATGGATGGTGGATTAGACGATGGATTAGACGGCAACATATCTCATCCCGGGTCCCAAGATCCTTGCCACGGTTAGGTACGTACCTAAAATGATGTCTAATAATATCTATCCCCCTGTATCGTGTCAAATTACTGAAGTAGTGCTGTAGAGCACCTGTACTGCAGTCTGATCCCTATGAGTAGTTCCAAGGTTCACCAGTTGCACGAGTATAACTTCATGCTAATCACTTCATGCTAATCACTTCATGCTAATCAACCGCAGAAAGTCCATGGTTAATCAATCCCATAATACGACTTGACTATAGTAATACAACAATCTCGTTGATCTATTAATAAATCTCCCGCTAGCATATATACATACACATATACATCTACTCGTAATGTACTCTAGCCGATACGGATGAAGTCTATGCATTGATATTGCTTCTTCCTTAACTTCTACGCGAGTATTTGTCCCGTGCTGGCTGCGTTGAGCTAGCTGGTTCTGGTGGTTCCTAATAAAACGCGTGAATTTCCACTATACGCGAACGCGTAGCGCGACTTTTTTACTTTCACATAGTTTATTGACTCTCGACCCATTGATCTTCAACTCACCGTTACAACCTCCTCCGCTGCAACTGCAACCGCAACTTCAATTTCAGGTATAAGTTTTCGTAAATAGCAAGAACATACTTGAATTGGGTTGAGTCAAGTTATTTTTTAACAGAAATCCTCAATCATGCCTTCCGTGCTAGGAAAACGAACCCGCAGTACAGGAACAATAGCAGGTACGAAGAGCCGCTGCCGATATATCTTAAGCTTTCTAACTTTCATTCTACAGATTTCAAGGTGCCATCAACACGCGCAAAACGCCAAGCAAGAACAGAAATCTATAATGACGAGAACGAAAATCCTTTCCTTAGCCGCAGGAGGCGCTCTGTCGTCGATGACTCCGATGCTGATTCTATGGAAACTGATGAATTGTCGGAACCTATCCCCATCAAGTCCCCGCCCTCAAAACATGGACTCGCAGACAGAAAGATCGCATTACCGAGAACATTAACAGATGAACCTTCAAAGCCAGTCCAAGTACCTACTCCCCAAACACCTCGACATCGCGATGCGCTCTCAAAAAAAGTGCAAGTAACTCCTCGACATCGAGTCACTATCACTGGAAAGCCAGTGACTCCTCGAACCCCGCGAACTCCTGGGGGTTCTATCGCGACAGTGTATAGTCAGGCTCGACAAATCTTCACACGCAGCTCAGAACCCGGACGACTGATTGGCAGAGAAGCGGAGAAGGATGAATTGAAAACTTTTATCCAAAATTGTGTTGATAAAACCAGTGGGGGATGTATATATGTTAGCGGTCCTCCCGGAACTGGAAAGAGTGCCATGATCAACGAAGTTACGACGGAATATGAGGAGTCGACCACATTGCACAAGATGTATGTCAACTGTATGAGTATGAAAACCTCGAAGGATTTGTATGGCACACTGTTGGAGTCATATTGTGGCGAAGAAGAAGTTTTGGAGGGCGATGAAGAGAAGATTTTGCATGACATGTTCGTTTCGAGGAAGAAGACTAAGAATGTCTACCTTGTTACTTTGGATGAAATCGATCATATCCTCACTTTGGACTTGGAGATATTGTACAAGCTGTTCGAGTGGTCTCTACAAAAGTCATCACACCTTATTCTCATCGGCATTGCCAATGCATTGGACCTTACGGATCGTTTCCTACCACGACTTAAGGCCCGTAATCTACAACCACAACTACTCCCGTTCCTCCCATACACTGCATCGCAGATAAAGAATGTCATTATGACACGTCTTAAGTCACTTGTTCCCGCGAATAGCACAACTCCAAACTATGTTCCATTCCTCCATCCAGCAGCCATCGAACTTTGCTCCCGAAAAGTGGCAAGTCAGACGGGAGATTTGCGCAAAGCTTTCGATATCTGCCGGAGAGCAATCGACTTGATCGAGACAGAAACCAAGCAAAAGCACGAGCAAGAACTCAAAGATCAAGCTCTCCCGGATAGCCCTTCCAAACGAATCCTGGAAGACAACATCAATCTCTCATCCATTCCAAACACCCCAAGCAAAATTGGCTTCCGTCCAAGAGCCCTTGCCCAATCCCTCGCAGCCCTTACTGTCGAGACCGCCCCACGCGCAAGCATTTCCCATGTCAATAAGATCACAGCTTCGACATTCGGTAACGGTTCTACCCAACGCCTCAAGGCTCTCAATCTCCAGCAAAAAGCCGCACTTTGCGCCCTCCTCGCCCGTGAATCCCGCAATCGCATGCAATCCTCCAATCTGCTCGCCACACCCTCCAAATCTCACAATTTAGCTCCAACCATCAAGCAACTGTATAGCACATACAGCATGCTCTGCACCCGCGACGCGATTCTCCATCCATTAACGAGCACGGAGTTTCGAGATGTGGTGGGGAGCCTAGAGACGCTATCATTGGTTGCTGCGGTCGATGGGAAAAACGGATCGTTCGTTTTGAATGGAGTGGGAGCACGAGGCAGAGGAAGACCGAGTAAAAAGTTTTTTGGAACGGGTGTTGGCGTGGGAGACGAGAAGCGAGTGGCTAGCTGTGTAGGAGAGAAAGAAGTTGCGGCTGCCGTGGAGGGATTGGGCGCCGGGATCTTGAAGAGTATTTTGAATGGGGAGGGATTGGATTAGTTGTCTTTGATATAATGGTGTTAGATTCATACTTTGTAGCGTGGCGTGGCGTGGTTTTGAGTTGAGCGCCTGGTTATGAGGAGCATGGCATGCTGCGATGAAAGCATTTCTTCGGAGTAGTATTATATTGTTGTATTACGCATGGGGTGGTGTTGCAAACGGTATCATGCATCAGAAGTTTTGGGTAAATGGAAGAAAGTACTCTGGTAGTAGGATACCTAGGTCCTGTTATGTCTCGGTGTAGGTATACACAATTAATGCATAAATTATGATCATCCAAATCCACAGGCTGAATAGTTGCCAGGTCGTTGATTTTGATTACATGAGTGTGAAAATCCAATCCATCATCAATCATTTTGTACCTACCCAAGGTATTGACCATCATTATCATTACTCACCACCCAGTACACCATCATCACGCCTCATACGAACCCAACTTCACTTATTTCTCACCCTGTTCCC
>NGKF01000001.1:4599017-4669915 GCA_002162555.1 Monilinia aucupariae
CGCCTCCACCCCCAACACCACAGCCAACGTAACCATAGCCCCAATGACGCCCGCCACCGCTCTCGACATTCCTCCCTCCCCTGCATTCTTCCCTGCGTTTCCCGAACCCGATGAAGAAGAAGAAGAAGAGGAAGAGGAAAAATCCGCACAGATCCCCGTCGAATTCCCACATGCTCTACACCATTCCCCCTGCTCTCCAATGGCAAAGCGATTCATCTCACGCGCGAACGTAGACCATGGGAGCACGAGGTCTGGTTGGTTGAAGAGGGGGTAGGCTGTGAGGGGGTTTTCCGAGGCGGATCCGTTGGAGAAGGAGAAGCGGACCGAGATTTGAGATGGTGCGGGGTAGGGGTTGGAATTGGATAGGCTGCTGTTGGTGAGGAGCTCAAAGGTCATGGAGGAGGCGTAGTCGACTATGCCGGTGAAGTTTGGGGAGAGGCTTGAGAGTCCTGAGAGGCCGAAGAAGGAGAGGAAGGAGGCGTAGGCGCCGAATTGGATGGAGATGGGGACGGCGGATTGGCCGGTTATGGTGGCGTTTAGTTGTTGGAGACTTGGGGGAGGGGTTAGTGGGGCTTGGGGTTATGGTTTTATTGTTTTATCGTTTGATATAAGAGAAGAGAAGTGAGAAATGGAAAATAGAGTTGTTTTGGGTTGGGGAAGTGATGGGATTCGAGGATCACGGTTTGGTAACTTTAGGTGAGCTTTGATGGATGATGAACTTACATTTGTGCGGCTAATGTAGATCCTGCAATCGCACGGATTGGCTCTGAAGAATTGTATGCGAGGTTGAACTCGTGGCTGTTGGCCAGCTCCAACAGTTTGGAAAGTGTCTCATTGGTGAGAAGATCATCCGATGGAATAGTTGAGTTGTGAATAGTAGAAACGTGAACGTAGTCATAAACTAAACTGGTCAATCAAGCTCAAGATAGGGAGCAAGTTAATCTTACTTGAGTAGGCATTCTTGAAGGTATTCTGTGTAGAACTGAACGTGGTATTGATCACAGGGAGAATGCTCTGGTAGAAGCTCTTGGTCGAGTTCAACAGACTCGTATATTCCTCGGAGTAGAAGTAGCTATTGGAGCTAGTGATAGCATTTCCACAACCGCTTGAGCCTTGTAGCCATGCAGAGTTCTCGGAATTAGCGCTCGATGATGCTGTGGCAACAGTATTGACGGGAATGAGTTGAAACCCACCCAATGGTGCTTCAACAGTTGTACCATTGGCAAGTGTTTGACTGCCCAATGTTGCGCCAACAGGTGGATATAAACCTTGAAGGAACCCGGATGCCGAATTCTGAAGGACGGTATCAGCCGGTGCTTGAATGTTTAATTGAGAGGTCTTGGCTATGTCTGGACTGATTTTATAGAGAGGAGATGTTGCATTGGAATCGATGTATCGCTGTCGATAGTAATTTCCAGAGGCATACACTTGAGCATAACCAAGGTCTGTCAGTTTTGTTGGAGCGTGGGCTTTGGCCGTACGATCTCCATGACGATGGAAAATATAAACACCTAGAACAGTCTCTGAAGTAGACTCCTGTCCTTGAATCAAGGGCAGAAATGCAGAGACGAAGAGAGCTTGCTTGACCAACATCTCGAGAAGAAAAGGAAAATAGGTAAGTATTCACGGTGCTTCAAAAGAGAGGTACTGGACCAAAATTGCAAAGAGAAATAGGTAGGGTTAAGTAAGCTTTAGACGAACTCTTTAGCCGATGTCTGTTATCATATCTATGATACCTTCCAGGTTCCTTACTTGTATCTTTCAATGAGAGTACAGAACACCCATGGTCACATACTTTAGTACTTGCAGCTTTCTGTATTATACTTGTATTGTCCGGACATGGATGAACAACAGTGGGGTTGTGTCCTCCGAGCTGATCAACCAATCAAAATCGACAGCATCAACCACTAGTTCTCAGGTCTGGCGGTCTTCGTTAAGTATTGGCGAGAACTGTGAGTGTGAGTATGAGCATGAGCATGAGTGTGAGTATGAGTATGAGCACAGCAAGTAGTACAAGTGCAGTACTGTATATAGATGCTTGCCATTACGTTATATTAAGCTTAAAACGCGCCGATTGGTTGCGGTTACAAGCTTTTAGAAGAAAGGGCTACTAGCATTGAGTGATAACTTACCCGGGATCCTCGCGTAATGTACTCGTAGAGTGGCGAATGCTGGATTTTCATCATGGTTCCATTATGGAATACTTTGTCTATGCTTTTAAAGAAATAAGGGACTATCTTGCTCAAGGCTAAAGTATCATAACATCCCTCCCAAGACCTGGTGTAACGCCATAATCACATGGTATCTTTCGCTCAAAGAAAACTCCAAGGACAAAACTCTCAACGCACCAACGTTATCAAAACGCCCCATACCTGAATGATTAGCAAACCGTCCTATACACTCGTTTCCACTTTGGCCAAGATGCCTTTTCTGCTCGCTCTTCTGCTATCAGCGCCGGCAAGTCTAGACCACGCATCCCCGTCCGCAGGTCCATATTCTTGGATCGCATCACAGAAGTTCTGTACCAAACTTTATATCCCACATAGAACACAATCACGATAGGTGCGGCCAAATATGCTATAAAGAGGCTTCGGCATTGTGCAAGTGCTGTCATCTTTTCGTAGCCTGTAGGCCATGCACCAGTCCAAAACTGTGCAATTAGAATAAGGATATTAAACAGGAAGCCAACCCATGAGCCGAGGACACCTGGCTGAGAACGAAAGGCTAACTCATCCAAGCTATGTCCTTGAAGTCTCCAAGCCCGTCGAAAACGAATATGGGCGAGGCAAATAGACCCCCAGGTAAAGATCGAGGAGAGCCCAGATAATGCTAGCATCCAGTCCAGGACAGTCCCTTGAGCACCGGAATCTGCTGCATAAGCAAGAAAGCCAAGTGCTGACGAGACTCCAATAGATACGATAGGGCGACCTTTTCGATCAACATAAGCCAAGATCTTGGGGGCTTGCCCTTGATCTGCTAACGCTGCAAGAGTTCTAGAAGACCCAAATATTGAGGAATTTCCTACTGATAATACAGCAACCAAGATGACCGCATTCATGACAGAAGGAAGTACTGTAATCCCGGCGTTTTGGATAGAAATAACAAAAGGACTTGCCGCAGCATTCGAACTCCCAGCAGTGAGGAGTCTTTTGTCGGTATAAGGTACGAGGAGTCCAACGAGAGTAAGCGAGACAATATAGAAAAGAGTGATGCGCCAGAATACTTGTTTTACGGCCGTTGGCAATGACTTTCTAGGATTCTGTGTTTCGGCAGCAGCGAGGCCTACTAACTCAGTGCCGGCAAAAGCGAACGCTGCAGTAACAAAAACACTACACAAGCCTTTAAAGCCATTATTGAAAGCACCTGGATTTGTCCACAACTGGCCAGCTACATAACCTTCTTCAAGGCTACCGCCGCAGTTGAGAATTATAGCTAGAAGTCTGTACATAGAGTTAGCTTTGTGTTTCGAATTGGGAAATGTTTGAGTGAGTCAGGCTTGAAAATCGGTAGTTGTCACACCCCCGGCATTCATTTCAGAACTTTCAAAAAGAGGAGATGATAGCGCAAAGCATGATTCGAGATGAGAATAGACGATGAACGTACATGTATCCAATAATAGCTACGACTTTGACTATAGCAAAGAAAAATTCTGCCTCTCCATATCCCTTCACTCCGAACATATTTATGCCAATGATTGTGAAAAGAAATACCGTGACGAATATAGCGTGGTTGTATCTCTGTGCTGTATCCCAAAAGTCGATTGTGATAGATGCCGCAATGATTTCCAATGGTAGGACGACAAGCCATTGCATGGCATAATTCTATCGAACGGTGATTAGTTTATCTATCGCTCATGATGACAACTAGAATTTTCATACCCATCCCATAGCAAAGCCCCAGGCCGGATCCAAGAATCGAGTCGAATAGGCTGAAAAGGATCCAGAAACAGGGAACAAAACCGCCATTTCACCCAAAGCATGCACCGTACAATATAGCATCAGTCCAATGAGTGTAAAGCATATGATGAGAGATGCAGGTCCGCCAATTGCGAGAGATTTTCCCGAAGCAACAAAAAGTCCGGTGCCTGTCTCCGAAAATGACTCAGTAATAGTACATCGGGCTGCGATTCAATTCACTGACCTATTGAACCTCCAATCGCAATCATCTGCAAATGCCTTCCTTTTAGTTTCCGTGCGAGAGGTGATGTAGCCGTTGCTGCCGCCGCAATTTCTGCATGAAACACCCGTCCATTTGCGCCAACGACTCCAGGCGGGGTCATAATGAGGTTGGGGTCTCGTTTGAAGCTTTCCAAAAAGCGCCGCCCCATGCTATGTTGTATGCGCGTTGTTTGCTCGTAACTTGGTTCCCCACGTCCGCTGCTGTAATCCGGAGTCGTGGATGGATCCTTATCCGGGTAGACCGAGCCCTTCTCAATATCGTTCATCCCGAAACTATTCATCTTGGTGTTCTTTGGTAATTTCAATTCGTGTACGCTGCAGGAAGTGACACCTCTAGTAAAGATGTCGCTCGTCGACCAGTAGATATCGCCTCGAGAGCGGCCAGTGAGGCTGAGTTGTTTCGAACAATCAGGAGCGCTCTCAAATACTTGTCCACAGCTCAAATGTTGTGTAATCGATAATAGGTGACATTTTTTCCATCGATTCCCTACATGATATATTGTAGGATGTGCATAATGAGAGTTGTTTGAGAGAGCTCGTGGGGAAGGAAGACGACGATACTCGAGTGCTCTGTAGCCCGAAGGCACAGTTATCTCGTCCGTCCCAAAGAGTACGAGTAGAGTGAAAGGAAGAGGCTTATCTTTTCCAAAAGATTGCTCTAGTTCATTGGATATGGATCGGTGGATGTATGTACCGAGCTACTGGTACTAGCGAATAAGCTTACCCCTGCGTGACCTGGCACCTGACATAAATCTAACAGACTATTGCAACCGAGCGTTGGATCGTGAGATGCGAGGAGAGAGGATGGTACTCGAGGATACATCTAGAGCTCTGCGGCACTACTCGAGTACTGCAGCGGATCTATCAAGAGTGTCACCATTGGTATTACCCAGTAGATCAAACAAGAGTATCGTAATTTCTGGCCAAAAGCTTGGGAGCCTTATTAAGGTAGGGGTATGAACGATTGGCACAGCAGCAGCCCATCGTCACGCCAAACGGCCGATGTACCGGTGTTGATCAGCGCAAGCGGTATGGTTCAATGAGGAATAAGGTGAGAACCCCTATGCGATCGACGCGTTCTTTTGAATGTATGTGTCTCATGAGTCCAGCAGTCAGCCGTACATACTTAGGTAGCTTGATTAGCACTTTGCGGCTCAGATCGTTTAGCTGTCAAAGTAGCACTACTCGAGTAGTTGTCTAACTTTACTAGAGTAGGGTACAACACTTGAGTACTACTAATTTGGATGATCGACATCCCATTTTGAGTGATCGCGCTACTTAGGGCAATGGTTCACCGATGTTCAGCTAACATTTGGAAATCAACTCAATAATCCAAATTCAATCTGGAATCCGTATATCGATATTCAAACACCGTATAGGGGATACAGTAGTCAGCTCGGTTCTCCAATCTCTTGTTTGTACCATCGGAATGCGGCAAGAAAGCTCAATGTCCTAAGAGTACAATAGTGGGTTCGATATTTAGACTTTAGACTTCGAGCCCTCGACGTGTAATAACAATGAAGGCATCCATAAGCCCAATTTCTAGATCTGATAATAATACAGCTAATTCAGATGGTCATCATCCATTATATGTATACAAGTTTGCTTTCGAATTTAAGCCCCATTATTACTTGCTTCCTTGATTTTAACTTCCTTCACTTCCACTTTCTTGTCCGGTTCTGCTAGAATCTTTCCGTCTGGTCCCCTGGGCTTCCTCTTCCATCCAGTAGATAACAATGGACCCATCTTGAATCGCGGGAAGACATGCGCTTCTGTGTTAATAACTATTTTATCTAGAGGGAGGAGATCATTTGGCGAAAAAAGAAGATAAAAGTATTTAAGGGTTTCGGCCTGGTGTCGTTAGCAGAGTATTTGGGCCAGGCGGGATGATACTCACAAGCCAGAAACTCTCCATATTGTCCTTGGTCTCAGGGGGCAGAATGTCAGCATTAGAGAGACTAGTAAATCCACCACCCTCGTCAACAGCTGTATAATTCATGAAAGCCTTGAACATTTCCCAGCCCCATTCTCTGTACATCTCCTCTCCCGTTATCCTCCACATATAGAATAATGTCTCGATGGTCTCTGGTCTCTGAAGATTGTGGTTATCATTACTTTTGATAATAAAGTCTTTCCTCCATTCTTGATTTTCAGGATCATCGAACTTTAAAGGTGCCTGGTGCGGTGCATCCTCCGGCAGAGGAGGACTATCAACATGAAAATGTGCGATTTCCGGAGCAAGCCCTGTTGCCATCACCTTGTACATTCCCCAGCAGGTGTGCGTCAATTCTCTGGCGAGTTTCATCTCCTCGTCCTTCTTCGCGCTCCAGCTCGGCAGCTTACGTGCCTCAGCCTCCGGGATACCACCAGTAGCCCCGAGGGCAATCGTTCCACCCATGAAACACACCAAGTGATCCATCTTGGGTGAAAGAGAACCATCCAAGCCTCCTGGTCGTTCGGCGAGAACGGTAAATCGTGAAGGGCTAGAGTAAGTGATGAGATGCTTGCGAACTCCGTTGAGTGCCTCATCCCATAGTTCTTCATATATGGGCTCTTCCTTTGAAGTTTGCAAATATTGCTTAATCAAGTACTCGTAATATGAATCGCCACGGCTACCCAGACGAATGTTGTTTCCTCGGAAATGTCCAGTACTAGCGTATATGTAGATTGGCAAAAGTCCGTCCTCCATGCCATTGTCATCAATGATCTTCATCACCTTCTCGGCCCTTTCCCAGTATTCCGTCTCGCCAGTAAGTTTGGTGAGATATTTCATTTCCAATTGCAATGTGGCAGCCTCTGCTGTGGATGATGCCCCACCATCGTCATGAGAAGGTACGCCTTTGTTGGTTTTGAGATTGACACTAGCGAATGGTATTCCAGAGGGAGAGTCAAAAGCGCCAATCAGTCGATCTGCCAAATCCCTTGACTTTTCCAGATACAAATCCTCCCCTGAAGCTCCTTCATCGTCTTCAGTTAATGGAGCCAAGTGTGGATACTCGGTAGAAAGATAATGTGCGGAGAGAAGACCTCCAAGCATACGAATCGTGGTTTCAAACGTATTGACTTCTTGATCTTGATCATAGTCCAGTGAGGTTGTGATCCATTCCCTTGCATGTTTTACCCTGCTTGTCAGATTCATCAATATCATTGTATCCAAAGCATCCACAATTATCCAGCCCATTCCTTTCGGGGCCATTTGCCCCCCATGCTTTGACACTGGATGGAACATGTCATATCCCCACGCATATCGTTCGTATGCATCCCAGCTCAAAGTGAACGCTTCCTTGACCCTTTCCCTTCTATCCAACCAATCGATTGTCTTCTGTCCCTTATCCGCACGCTGCAGCCATGTCCATCTGTCTTTTGGTTTCTCTTTCGACTCGCCACTAGATCCAAAAGCCCCTAAGAAATATGACACACCAAACACCAATGCGATGATTCCAACTACGATGCGCCGCCGTTTGTAAAAAGGTTGTGCCCTCCTTGAGGAGGCGTATGAGTATGGTTTGTCTTTATACATTGGCAGGTCCCTCTTTTCCCCAAAGAGGCTTCCAACTCGATCCTGCATACCACTGATAACTCCTCCACCTGTGTTTGCCGCCGATGTTCTTGCGGTCATGCCAGAGGCTGCCCAAGCTTTGTTTTCAAGGTTGCGCTGAGGGTCTGTGAAAGAGGGAACGTTCTTCGGTATAGAAAAAGTGGACATCTCTTCAACGGCTTGCTTCCCAGACTCGTAAGCTTGCGCGCCCACTTCCTTAACTCTTTGCGAGACGTTTGAAGCAGCTTGCGCTGCAGTGCCTCGAAGGATGCTGAATGCTGGGGAGCGACGTAGGTTAAAGGGGTCGCGACTGTTCATGGAAACTTCAGAATCATCTCACCAAGGATACTAGAAGGGGCGACTATGAACAAACAAGAAGATGAAGGAAAGTTAAAACAATTGAAAGTTGATTATTATTATTATTACTCTGTACTCGTATAGTCATTGTTATTAAATGTCATCGGGGAGATGGATAGTGCACACTACTGAGTATACTGTACTCGTATACCGACTCTATATCTATCTATATGTAGCTACCTAGCTAGGTAGGTAGGTACGAGTGCATACGGAGCGAACAGTACACGTAAGGCGTACTTAAACTTAGCCTTACAAGGCTTTTTCCTTTCAGCCTCGTAAGGCTACCACGCACTAGTACGCTAGCATATATATGTATATATATACTGTACAATGATTTAGAGTACGTGAGTCAACAATATGTACTAAATTAGTGCAAGATGCACAACACACGAGTGAAGTTAAGACCACTTTCATACTTCTCCCCTTATAGCTGGGGATTTCACTTCACATTATCCATAGAATTCTACGCAGTATCCACTTTGATTCTACAGTTGGATAGCCAGAGTACCTGCGAAGGGAATCTCAAACACTTATGTGTCAATTGTAATAGACGACATCGATACTGCCATTCGTTTGCAAGTCGAACTGTATGTTTGTTTGTTTGTTCATTTAGCCAGTGCTAAGTCATTATGGCGGTGCATCGCGACGAATATCGTCAATGGCCCTTTCTTACGGAGGAAGAGTTTGAACTTGCTTGTGCGTTCCTTGATCGAAGATACGTTAGAGCAGAATTGGGTCCAGCGAGAAAGAACCTCAAGTTGCGTATGGGACGAACTGCGACTACAGGGTCATGTTTTGTTGAAATCATTCGGTTGCTTCATCCGCCGCAGGACGATGATGATCTAATACTTGCCCTCAGTCATTTGAGTAGTGGATATGCTCCAGTTTCTGCTCCGAGCCAAGAGGTGGACATGATGGATGAAGATGAGGATGAGGACGATGTTAGTGACTCTCTTTGGTCATCTGATGTTTTATGGATATCCAGATTTGTTGACGGGATATAGGAGGCTCTGCATCTGAACAAATCTCCGACCACAGTCAGTGACACTCTCCCGCAATACACTTTATATTCTCGCCAGCCTTATGTTGTTTACGAAATTCACCTGCATCCCACGTATAGAATTCCGACCCTATGGTTCACACTCCATGACTTACCGATGGACGAGCCTGCATTTGACATAAATTCTGTCTACCGGCATCTCGTACCAGAAGAGTATAAAATTCAACTTCGTGCAATAGGTGTCATGGGTGGAATTTCTGCTGCTGTGAGTGCTCTAAATCTCAAATCTAGTAGCATATCCTAACCAAATCCCTAGCCACATCCTATCACAGATGTGCCCTCCTTTTTTATTCATCCCTGCCAAACAAAGGAGGCAATGGAGAATTTTGACTGTCCTGCAGATGAGTATTTGATGTCGTGGCTTGGTTTGGTAGGTGGATGTGTGGGTCTATGGATGCCTCATGAGATGGCTCGGGGAGATTTATAGAGTACGAGCAATTAACATTTTAGCTTGTGAAAGCCTCGCGTTTAATAGAGATATAATGCTCGGATACAAAAACTAAATTAGAACTTGACATTTCATATGTTGAGAGTAGGGAAGGATGGGTTGTCGCACGTTGGAAACACAAACGAGCTCGGTATATATATTTATACAATAGCGAGGATGCATAAGGTCTCACATATCTGACATGTCATTGGAGGTCAATGTACTTCATATACGAATTGTATAAGGGCCGTAGCCCTTTTAAGATCCTTTTAGCCGATAACTCTGTGACCAAGACCAATACGCCTCAGAACCCCAACGCCTTGTCCATACCATGCAATATCATCATTCGCTAATCATCATCACTATCTTCGTCCATTGCAACATCCCCTTCACTATCCTCTTCTTCTTCTTCGTCCCGGCGTCTTTTCTGTCCAGCAACGCTTGCGCCTGGGCTTGTTGCATGTCCCATATCATGATCAGAGGTAGGAGCTGGGACCTGAAGAGTTGATGGCGGTGGTGGGAGAGGTAAAGTGGTCGTCGTAGTGGCTGCGGAGGGCGGCGCATTGAAAATACTTTGCTGTAATTCTGTGGCCGTCACAGCACCCGCTGCTGCAGAAGGCATGCGAAAGGTACCATCCAATTTAGCAATCGTGTCTGACTTTGATTTGGCATATTGTATTTTCTAGCAGGAAAGATTGTCAGTTCTTGGTTATCTCTTTTAAGTAGGAGGCGGGCAACGAAAACGTGAATTATCGACTAACCATTTCGCGACCAAGGAAGTCAAATCCTTGTAATGCTCTCATAGCTTGAGTCGCGGTCTGAATATCTCGGTATACCACATGGGCTTGACCCCTCATCTTCATTGACTTCAGAGCTACCACATCAAGGACTGGCCCATAAGTCGAGCATAATGTGTAGAGCTCTCGTCGTAAATCATCCTTTTGAATCTTCGCCGAAGGTAGATTGGTGATATAGAGGGTTTGATTTGGAGGGAGTGACGTCCTAGCTGGAACATCCTTTGCTGTGGCACTCATTTTGTCGATACTCAAATGTCGTTTTCGCGTCGTAATATTGGCGCTTGGGTACAAGATGGATGTAAATTTCCACTGTCCGCCTTTCGCAGCCTCGCGCTAGCTCAAAGTAGTTAGTCATAAGAGGTATACGGAGCGGTGGGAAGTGCCCCACGTTTGGCAAGCATCTCCCGTCCATGCGGTAATGCCAACATAAGTACTCATAGGTAGTATAACCACAGTGATAGTAGAGAGCTCCTCCTATCAAGAAGTAATAAAGATGCCCGGCCCAGAAGTTCATCACCTTTTCCATCACCCTATCGCCGATCACTCCTTCTCGGCCGATAGACAGACATTGGCTGTAGCGCGCGACACCAGTGTTGAGCTTTATGAACGAGCTGGTAATGGATTCAAGCTTAAAGACGAATTGAAAGGTCATGACAAGACTGTTACCAGTGTCGATATCGCCCCTAATAGTGGCAGGATTGTAACATGCTCTCAAGGTTTGTACTGACTCGAGCTTCCGGCTTTGAACTCACAATGCTAACACTATCGGGCCAGACCGAAACGCTTTGGTCTGGGAACCATCGCCCACTGGTTATAAACCGACTCTCGTTCTTCTTCGAATCAATCGCGCGGCCACATTTGTTAGATGGTCTCCTTCCGAAACGAAGTTTGCCGTTGGATCCGGCGCAAGGGTAATCGCTATCTGCTACTTTGAGGAGGAGAACGACTGGTGGGTCTCCAAACATATCAAGAAGCCTATTCGAAGCACCATTACCACAGTCGCATGGCATCCAAATTCGGTACTTTTGGCCGCAGGATCTACCGATGCTCATGCACGAGTCTTCTCGAGTTTCATTAAGGGGGTGGATGCTAGGCCAGAACCTGGTGTATGGGGAGAACGTCTACCTTTCAACACTGTCTGTGGAGAGTATCTCAATAACTCTGCTGGATGGGTTCATGCAGTTTCGTTTTCTCCAAGCGGAAATGCTCTGGCATTTGCTGCACACGACAGCAGTATCACTGTCGTATACCCCAACGGCGCAGATCAACCTCCAAAGGCTGTTGTTAGTGTTAGCACACAGCTTCTCCCTTTCATGAGTCTGATTTGGAGCGGCGAGGCTGAGATTATTGCGGCAGGCTATGATTGTGAGGCATTCCGATTTGGCGGGAACGAAGGAGGTTGGCAACTTACAGGTTCCTTGGAATCAAAAGGTGGCCCGGTCAAAGACGTTGGAGAGGAGAGTGCTTTCAACATGTTTAAGCAAATGGACTTGAAAGGAAAGGTCAAGGACGATACACAGTTGACAACTGTGCATCAAAATACTATTAGCACTATCCGTGTCTATGAGGGTTCAGATAGTGGTGTTAGCAAATTTACTAGTAAGTACTCTGCTTTTAAACTCTTTGGAGAGAAGCTAATCGATTCTCAGCAAGCGGTGTTGATGGAAGAATTGTCATCTGGAACGCATAGAATAGACCAGAATGGAAGCACGGATCGGTTGCACATCCTCTTTTATAGAATTTCAGCAGGCAACGCCGTAGCATAGCTCTTTGCCGCTCTATTCTTTCCATGCAGAACTTAGTCTATTAGAAATCACGTTTCGAACATACCAGATAATATTCCAGCTAAGTATATTTCTTTCGAGAATTAAAACCTTTCTCGTTGCATTTTCTGTCTCTTATAAAAATCGATCTATAATCCCCTGCCTTTACAAAAGTTTTGTCAGTGTTCATTTTCGACCTCCAGAAGTCCCGTCTCTGGCCCCAATGATAATCTTATTCTGTGCTATGGAATTTACCAACGATGAGCAACACGATATTCTTCGTACTACTAGGATGGAATCATTACCTTACTCCCGAAATTTCGGAGGAATTAGACATGGGTTCAATAATCCTGTGCACTCATCTGGCCGAGCGATCCCTCATTCCATTGTTACGTCTGTCAGCAGCATCGAGTCGGTGGCAAAGAACGCTGATGTTGAAGGGGAGAGGGTCGAAAACAGAGCCTCTCACGGGTATGTATCACACGAAACTCCTTCAAACATTGATTCTACGATTGATCCTGACCCGGATTGTCTAATGACTACTCCCGCCTCGAGCCGGCATCAGTCCAAGTCTGCACCAGACGTGGACACGGATCACTGTCAATGTCAAGAGAGTGTTCGTACAAGTAGTAACCGCGCTGGAAATTCACGTTCCCCGCCTCTACGACTAGTCTCTGGCAGCTGTCTTCCCAGTATTGCTATGATGCTAAATGGCTCTCCATCAGATCGAGCCCCTATACATCCCAAAATCAATTATGCACTCCCTACGTCAGTACCCGATAACAGGAGCTCCCTCTCGGATATTTCGGACCGTACCATTGTTTGCCCGGTTTCAATTCCCGAGCAGCGTTCATTCCTCTTGAATACCCTCTACCAGATATGCCTAGACGCAACTACAACTTATATTCGCGCTCTTCCACAATCTTCTCATACTGGTCTCCGATGGGAACTTCGCCATTCGTACACCAATCGATACCATCCATATTGTTGTAAGGCACGCGAACGATCATACAATGACCAATCAAAAACTCTTATGGACAATATCGAGACAATTAGCACCTTCCTATGGAGGAAGGCTAGGAGGGATGAAATGGCGCCTCATCGAGCTGAGTCCGATGCCATTATGGATATGAACAACCTTTACAAATGGGGAGAAAACTTGGTTGATGGCATGGAAGAAAGAGTCGGAGATGAGGAGGCGCGAACGGCAATTTTGCATGCAGCAATGGCAATGTGTGGTTGGTTGAGGGTCTCAGAGGCTTCTACTTTGTGTAAAGAGGTGGAGGGAGAGCTGAGAGACCTTACGAATTTAGAATCTCAACGGGCGAGGGAGGAAGATGATGAGGATGATAATATCCTCTGAAATAGTTTGCATATTTCGACTCAGTAGAGGGTGTAACTACGTAGCTTATCCATGTTGAATGCAGAAAATGACTTCTAGAGTAGTCACATAGATTTACTATTTTGCTTCTTGAAACGCAAGAAAAGGCCTAGGACTGTTTAAAAGCAAAGAATATACCATCACTGATAACATTCATTAGCTGCTACTTACTAGCTCTTTGTATATTATCAATATTTTCAATAATAATATACGAGTGTTTATAAGAATTTAGGGTTTCCGATAATGGATCTGATATACTCTTCATCTTATCTTAGGCCAATCCAACCCCTATGAGTCGTGACTGAAGCGAGCCCGAGTGATGAGATATGCGCGATAAATCTCGTCATATTTACTTCCTTGCACATCCCACCAGATCCCCCGCCTTCCGCTTTGCTAAAACGATAGACCAAATGATGAGATGTGCTATGGAACACTCTCTTTTCCACCTTCATCCTCCATGATCTGGTGGACCTCTTAGACGATACTGTACCAACCTACTCGACCTATGTACACTCATTCAGCAAAGGAGCAACATCCATTGAAATGGCTACCATCAAGTCTGTAGCAATCATCGGTGCGGGACCCGCGGGGGCCATTGCTCTTGATGCTCTGGCGCAAGAGCAAGCATTTGATAAGATCCGGTTGTTCGAGAGAAGGGCGAAAGCGGGAGGGTGTTGGTCAGTTTGGTATCACTGAACGATTGGGTGCAAGCGCTCATATTTTTCCAGGCTCGGTGATCCCAAAGATCATGTCCAAGAACTACCAGACTTGGAAGAGATTGCTTCTCGTCGGCCAGACAAGACTCTCCCAATTCCATCCGAACTGCCTACGACGCTTCCGCACAACACACAATATCGATTTTCGGATACGTCAATGTATCCCACGTTGGAAACGAATATAGATGCATCTGCCATGTCATTTTCTCAAGAGCCATTTCCTGAAATAAGGTCTGAAGCCAGTATTAGGAGACATGGCAAGGACTCCCCATTTCGGCATTGGAAGGTTGTGGAAAACTATATTCAAGATTTGGTGGACAGGAAAGGATACCCGGATCTGGTGTCCTATAATACCACTGTTGAGCTTGTCCATCAAGATCCACATACATCCCAATGGATCTTGACGTTACGTAAACCTCTTGAAAATGGTACTGAGGATAGATGGTGGACTGAATCTTTTGATGCAGTCGTTGTAGCAGCGGGACATTACAATGTTCCATTTATACCTTCGACTCCCGGCCTTGCTACGTTTTCCCACAATTTTCCTGGCAAGGTTCTCCATTCAAAGGCTTGGCGTGATCCAGAGACATATCGCGGCAAGCGTGTAGTGGTCGTTGGTGCCAGTATCTCTGGCTCCGATATTTCTTATGCACTTGCTGATTATGTGGAACGACCTGTTCATTCCGTTGTTCGAGGCAGATATCACCCCTATTTTTTCGACTACGCTTTCCAGCACCCCAATATTCTCCGACACCCGTCAATATCTCACATAACCTCCGACCTTGATACCGACGAGCGAACGGTTCATTTTGAAGATGGGACTAAATTAGAGAAGGTAGATTATATCATATTCGGGACAGGATATTCTTGGACTCTTCATTTCATTCCTAATCTTAATTCAACTATTCGCCATAACCGTCTTCCAAATCTCTACCAACATATCTTTTGGCGTGAGGATCCCACCTTAACTTTTGTTGGGGCCTTGTCCGCAGGATTCACATTCAAGGTATTCGAGTGGCAAGCTGTACTTGCGGCACGATTTCTAGCCGGACGTATCACTCTCCCTTCGGCCGAAGAGCAAAAGAAATGGGAAGATGATAGAATCGCATTGAAAGGAGATGGGGTACCGTTCACGACTCTTTACCCCGACTTCGAGGAGTACTTTGAAACGGTAAGGAAGATGGCGGGTGAGCCAAAAGATGGTAAAGGTAGAAGTCTACCGAAATTCCAACAGTGGTGGAGAGATGGATTTGACAATGGACATTTGAAAAGAATAGATATGTGGAAGAGGGGAAATGAAGAAGCTAGACGCAGAATCGAGAGTGAGAATCAGGCAAGTGTGGTATCACCAGTATCGTGAGTCAGCAATTTGTAAATTTCTGTATTGTTATTTGAGAATGTTGAGGTGTTACAATTTAGTCGGCGATCCTTATAGTTTGTGAATGCCCGATTATAAACTTTACACAGCTCGGCATCTTACAATAGACAAGAACCAGTGTTATTACATTCCTGTACTATCCATATTCACTCTTCTGCCATCATCGCCCTCCAAGCCTTCAGAGCCTCCAGAGCTTCTTCCAGGCTAAAGATTGGTAGCTCCCATTCCATCCCATAGGGCGTATATTCGGGTGGGACGTGAGGCTGGGTTGGAATTCTCCTTGAAGCCCTACAACCGTTTGGGTATATGTTCGCGAGCTTATTCGCCACATCTTCCATGTCGATAAGTTCTATCGCTTCTATAGAGATGCCAACATATCTTCTCGCCCCCAAAGTTAACCCATGCAGGCCAGGCGTTATCCCCAATTACATCCACGCAGAAGTCTTTCGGGTTAGTAGGCACCGCTGATTCAAGCCAGTACCATAATTCCGGGAGCTTTGTGATAGCGTCTAACACCTTCTGCGGGAGAAGATGGTCCGTTTGCCCTTCTTCCACATCACATATCTCTATCCTCAAGTTGAGTGTTTAAAGCTTGGTAAAACTAGGCAGATGCGTGAGAAGCCAGCATACAAAGCAAAGTTCTGTGCTATTGTTGACGTCAAATTCAAGATGGAGGCTTGAGATGAATTTCCAGATCGTGCAAGACTTTTCAACTTTCTGGAAGAAACTGGGCACCGCCGGCATACTCGTGAATCGAAAGGCCTTGAGTTTGTATAAGAGCGATCCACCCACAATGTCTAGATATGCCTGGCGACAAATCACGGAGAGATTCAACATCTGGGCTTGAAAGGTAGGATGCACACCATCAAAGGATTTCTGGCGCTTACTGGCTGCGCCATTTGCAGTATGGCCATACCCGTCGAAGAACTTCCTGTCCCGGTTATATTGCCCCTTGGATCTCTCAACTGTGATGGGTTCCCTGTCAGTAGCTGAAGATATCAGCATATATACACCCTCACAGTGTGAGGTGTTGGGGATACATGTCAAACATACTGGACCCTTTCCCTTTCCCTTTTTTCCTTTGAGTCTTGTCTCTACCCATGATTGGTAGCCGATGGTTCAACATACGTACCCGACAAAGTTCTGTGTCGTTTGATGCCAAAAGACTTTTGTTGTGGATGAAGAACAAATATAGAATTGAAAGCGTTTGTTGTTTTTTTGGGATCCCTCGGATAGTATATGTCTGCGGTATACGGGTGAAGAACCTCGGCTAGTTGATACAACAATTCACTGCCAGCTTGATTCACCAGTAGCCTTTCACTGTTATTTGCAATTACTTTTGTTGCTTTATTTACCTAAATGCCTCATTTCTCATTCTATAAGATGTGTGAAATGATAATGTCGTCGTTGTGTATAGTTGTCTTCGGTCAAAGTTGGAATCTGAAGGGAAGCAATCCATGTCACTATGCTACTACTGTATCCAAAACTGTGTCTATGATTTGTTATAAGCATCAACTCAACACATAACAGAGAAACATTCATACTTTTCCACTTTCTGGTTTTCTTATACTTATGACTATTTACTAGTGCGATATTAAAAGTACTTGTCAGATTGCTATGAAGTGCATACTATGAAAATGATACAAAGGAAAAGCTGCGAACTGCGCAATATCTGGTGAGAAGCCACCTCCATCTTCGCCCAGCGTAGTGGTTATTAAGTCTTTCGCATTTCGAACGAATCATTCTTCCATTATTTGATTTAGAAACTTGCAGTTCTGACCGTATTGCCCCAGCGTATCCGAGAACCCTCACGAGTCAGAACGCCCACCCAGCATGATTATAATATCCCAAATGATCGGGAAACATTATAATCATCATAGTGTCTCCAAAGTTCGAATCTCCCAGCCCAGCTGTATGTTTCAACTCAACTCCAGGTGCTAACTTATTGATAGTAGCCGACATATCGATAGCGAGAATTTGAAAGACTGTCATCACTAGCCCACTGCTTCTGCCGTCTTGGCTGCATATCCCTCTCTCTATACATTCTATAGTGGCGCTGGGCCGCAAGTATATGTTGATAGAGCCAGCTCTGAAGTGGACCCCATCCCTGATTAAACTCGGTCCATATCAAGCTCGAAGTAATTCCCGGCCACCCTCTTTCGGCAAAAATTCGCGGCCAATCTCTGCTATCGAAGAAGAACCGATCGTGGTGGTCTTTGGCATCCAACACCCAGTAGAACTCGGCCCACAACCGGTTCTGCAATGAGGTCGCATCGGTCCATCTGCCGGCTTTCTTTTCCTGGCTTCTTCGTCTACTTCTCCATTCTTCGCTCATGACTTGTGCGATTCGGCGGCACGCCTTGAGTCTCTTTGGTGGAGGGCACTGGACGACTGGTTTCTTTTTCCAATCGCTTGGTTTCGCAGCTACCTCCTCTACCGCATCGAGCTTTCGCTTCAATTTTCCCTGTCCTTGATCGACGTTAGCTGCAGCCCATGCCTTCACCCCGTCCCAAATCTGGCAGTTCCTGATATACATCTCCTCCCTGAAGCCCCTCCCCTTCTTATCATAGAACAAGCGTTTCCTCCGTCCCCACCACGCTCCCGGTGTTCTCTTCTGTCCCCGTCCCGCCATCCTCTCCTTCTCCGCATCCACCCCCTGGAAGACCCTTTCAAACACCCCCTTCGCCAACCCCCCATCAACCACAATCGAATCGACCTGCTCGCTCCACGAGAACCTCGACAGCTGCTCCTGCGTTTCCATAAAGTCCAGCATCTTCATGTTTGGCTTCCGGAACGGTCGCGAAAACGCATCGTGCCACTGTTCCCCTTGACATCTCGCGCGGTTCCACCCCTCGTTCATGTCCAAATGCGGATACGGATCTAGTTCCTGATCGTGGCGACACCGTGCCATGAATCCCGGCATCTGATACCAATCCCTCAGGCTTTCCTTCAGCATGCGTGGAGCGATTTGGAGGTTCCCCGGTAGCGGCGTTCTCGAGGCGAAAGACTCCGCAAGACGGCGCGAGTCTGGCGCGCCGTATTTCCGCGGCGTGGTTGGAGGCGATCGCACGTAATTCGAAGGATTCTGCGTGTAGGGCCCTCTGTTGAAGAATGTTGGTGGGGGTGCAGGCACGCTGGGACAAATGTCTGGAAACTTGTCGTAGAGCGTTCGAAGTTCCACGCGGGTTGTTGGAATGTGGACCTGGGGGTTTTCGGGAGAGGTGGTGAGCCTGCTTTTGTCGTTAATTTGATTGTGCATCCCATCTTCATGTACTCGATGAATGGATTTCGTATCTGGAGCATTGATGGTATCAGAGGTTTTTTCTTCCTGACCACGACCAAAGAAGGCTGCTATCTGAGCTGTATTGATGACTTTCAAACTTGGTAAAGTATCGCTGGATCTAGAGCTAGACACAGAGTCTCGTTGTGACGGTTCTGGGGTCAACGGCAATGAGATTGAAGTCTTGGTGGGAAGATCAACCTCCTCGTCATGAACAGCCTTATCCACAGTGATGCAAATGTCAAATCCATCCCCATTAGAGAACACTGCCCCATTTCGTTTGTCGGTTGCCAACTCAGGATCAGATATGTCATCAGAAATAGAAACCGAACTGCTGAAAAGCTGGGCAAAATCAACATCGATATACGAATCAAGCACTGGGAGCTTCTGGGGCGGTATTGGTACTGGGGTTCCAGACATCTGTACCATGATGAGATTATTTGTTGGCTGTCTTCAGCATGCCTGGCCTTGTTTGAAAGATTGAAGGTGGTAAGAAGACTCCGTGGGTATTTTGTGATTGTTGAGTTGAGGGGGTCGATAGGCTGTAGAAAGAAAGTGGGAAGGGAAATTAAGAAAATAACACTATCCATAGTGAATAGAAAATTATTCACGAGGCGCAAATACGATGGCGTGAGAATTGAATAACTCATATGATCAGAGATCTCCAAATAAAGAACCAGCAAATACTTGAGTAGTCATTTCACTGTTCTTGTAACTTGATGAACCACTGTCGCTTAAGTGAAATAGGGGATTTACCAAAATGGACAAACTGTCAAATCTTGAGAATAGGTAACCATGATCACTTTTTGAGATAGCCGAGGCAGCAGATCCAACTTCGTCCAAACTCTAGGTCAATTGTTGAGGCTTCTTTAAGAAGATTCACTGGAGGATTTCCCAACAAGCAGATAACCTTGCACCAAGAAAGTGCTTCCATTAATTCAACATTTTTGTATCCTCCCAATGTGAGGAGGGCCCACAATAATAAACTATACACCACACCATACCACACCACCTTTACACCATTTTAAGTTCCCTTGCCCAAAATCTACTAATACCCAACCAACCAAGCTCCGGTAGGCCCCGAGTCATTTCATTCATTTCTCATATCATTGACCATGCCAATTTCTGATCATCGCCAATTTCCTTGGCTCAATGATAGTAGCCCTTGGATACAGTCGACATCATCCTTCTTGCTCGGGCTCACCGGGCCTCGCATGAAGCGCTGAACATCATCATCCGGGGCTTTGGTGGTCTTTATACTGTTTTCTGTGTCCTCATAGACCTGATGCTCGGCATGTGCACTCTTTCTACGCTTACTTTTATTGACGCCGAAGTCTGCATGGGTGGGAATCTCAGGGTTATCTTGAAGAATACCTTTCAACTCCCTCTCGCTATCCTTTCTAATATGAGCAGGTCGCTGACGTGAGTTTTGGCTATCTTGATTCGGAATCCAATTCTCCTTATCCGAGTCTCCTGATGGAGATCTCATCAATGGATCTTGATCATTGTCAGGTTTTCTCGGCTTCTTGACTCCGCCCTGCATTCTCGCAACACTTGATGAAGCACGTGTCATCTTAGCTCTCTTCCCTTGCGGATTTGGCTGAGATGGCGTGTTTCGTTTGCTGGGATTGGATTTCAGAGCACTGCCACTAGTCGAGCGGATGAGACTAATCGCAGCGATTGCTGAGCCGTTGGACTCGTTTTCTGCCTGGGCTGTGAGTTCATCACGAGGCTCTCCTTCGGCACAGAATTCCCAAGTTCTCGCATCACGCGAGCGGCCACTTAGTAACCGAGGCATAAAAGGGCCGCTGAAAGACGAAGAGCCGAGAGGCAGAGCACTGTGGCTGCGCTGTAAACTTCGCATTCGCTTAAGTGGAATGACGCTGGAGAAAGATGATGTCGGTCGTTCGGCATGTGGGCGGGGAGGGGTGATTTCTCCTTCGACCAACTCCGCTCTACCATCGAGGCCGGTTGAAAGACGCACACGAGATCTTGCAGAGGGCGTAGTATCGGTCGTGATCCTCTCAGGGCAAGACGACGGAAAACTTGGTTGAGAGCTAGGAGCAAACTTGTCAGCAGCCTTTTTGTGATAAAAACAATAGATACATACATAGCGGGAGTTGTGAACTTGATACTTGAAGCAGCAACAGGGGTTGAAAATGGGTTGGGGTTCCAACGGTTCGCTAGATATCCAGGTGTGGCTGAGAATGACTGGGACAATACTTCCGAGATAGATTGAGAGCAAATTTCCTTCGCGGCTGACTCCGAGACATCGACTTTCGAAGGCAGATCTGGAGTGTCTTTCATTATCGTTTCTGTAGGCTTGACAATGGCAATCGCTTCGTGTGCTGGCAATTTTTGAACGTTCTGTAAAACTCTCGGCTCGTCACCGTTACCGTGTATGTGTAATGGCTCGTGTGGCACAAAAGACTCGCTTTGATCCTCCGTTTCCTGACTACTACTATAGCTAACTGCGGATGGAGGATCAGAAGACAAAGGATTTATACCAAGGCCAAAGGCTGCAATCTCATGTGGGAGAAGTGGACGCGACTTTCTTCGATTGATCTGGCGGCGATTTTGGAACCATATCTATGAGAAACCCCAAGTTAGGTGAGACGCCTCATACAGCAGCAAATCGATGGCAAGCATAACCATACCTGGACTTCTTTCTCATTCAACCTAACACTCTTGACAATTTCCGCACGCGCTGCTTTATTCGGTTTAGGGTTTTCCTTGTACTGGGCTTCGAGAAATGCTTGGTCCTCGGGGCTGTATAATTCAGACCTATCAGCACACAACTCTTGATATTTATTGTACATTACATCAAACTAAACAATATGAGTTTAGGCCAAAAGTATTCGGAAAGCCGGCTATTGGATACTGGTAACATCGTCCCACATACCTGGTTCGTTTCCTCTTCTGCTTCCCTCCCTCTAACTTTCCTTCATTATCAGCAGCCTCTTCTTTTAGAGGAGCATTTGTGGTAGGATCGTTCGCAGAGCTTGCTGGCTTAACTTCTTCGTTGTTGATCGATTCCGGCTCACATTGAAGTTGAGGCTCAGTATGAGGTTCAGGTCGGTGTTGAGGTTGAGGTTGAGCGGTAGGAAGGGCAGGCGAGGAAGAGCGAGGCGGAGGCATCGGGGGTAGAGTCGCGTCGTTCATATTAATGAATATTCATGCCAAGCGAAGATATTGTAGAAGAATGACCGAATAGAAAATGAATCCTCGGTATCGAAGTATCAATTCCTCAACAGTATGTAATGAGAAAGGAAGAGGAATAGGAGGGTCAGAGTTGAGGTTGAGTGTAAGGTTAGGGGAAGATTTGTATCCATGAGGTTGACGCGTCTGGGGAACCGCGACGCAAGCGAGAATCTTAGAAGTTTCCACTCTGGGCCCAGTACGAATCATCTAATTACTACGAGTAGTACGAGTAGTACGAGTATGTCATCATCATCACCATCATCTAAACGGAAAATCAATTGTTTTATCATCTAACCGGCAGGCATACCGATTGTTTCATACACAGCTAATCAAGAATGCAATCAATTCTGCGGGTTTTCATTGGACTTCTAACAATCGGTTTCAACGTGATTTTCATAAAGTCTAACAAAATCTTGAAGATACATTTAATAGGAGTTTGCTTCATGCCATGTAATGGCCGTTGACACGTGACCTGCATGCACTTCCCGTCATATACAGGGATCCTTGACAGGAACAATGCTTTTGATAGTCCTTGGTGTTCACGCTAGTCGGCCTATTCAAGCTCCTGGTGGCGTGATAATCCGACTATGGGTAGATTTGGATGGACCCTTGGTTGAATAGTCACCGGTAACCTTCGTCTTTCCTTCCGCAACATCGAGGCCGGTCAATATTCGTTTGAAGAGCTCTAAACTTGCCTTTGGCTGGTAGTAAGGTACTTCATGACCTTTACACAGGGGTTAGAAAGTGAGTCGAATGCTAGGTATGAACAAGTGTAGGAAGGTATGACTCACCTGCTTCATAGACTCTCATGAAACTGAAGTTTCCGTATTGTCTCACTGCTCCGTATTCTTTTCCATCAACCAAGAAAGGAGCATAGCCTGCTGCGGCGAATTCGGCACTGTGAGGATACTTTGCGGCTAGGGAAACAGCTTCTCCTCCGAACCACTAGTTACGTTAGCTTGTAGTATTTGTAGAAAATAACGGAGTCCAACTTACATTGCAAATATAATCCGCATCGCCGTAGACGAGTGCCACTCTAACGTTCTGTGAGAGTAGGTATTCCATATCTCCGAGGAAAGAATAGACCCAGTCACCAGTACTCTGGAAAGCGTAGTAAACATCATTATTGGATATGGTGTAATTCAAATTGACCCCCACAGCATTTCGTATATGGTCCAGATTCAGGTAATCAGCGTAGTACTCAGGTGGATCTGTAACATCTGTATATACTGTTAGCTCAAACTGAAATAAAGGAATTGCAGCGGAAACACGAACTCCAAGGTAATCTAATGTCATAATTTCCAGTATCCGCGTAATTCTCGTAGATCCCTTCCACACCGTTTCTACAGGCAGCGGCGGCATAGGCGCATACTGACTGACCCCCAGGCGTCGACCGATCTGTCGACAAGCAAAAGTCAATCTGAGCAAGGCAACCACCCCACATGTTCAAGTTAAATTTGGCCACCTCGTACACTGAAAAGTTAGCATGCAAACAATTCTAGGATTGTGGGGTAAATACTAGTTTCATTTATAGCCTTGACACCATATGTATTGTTCACGGCGAATTCGGGATAGCTATGTTCATGGTCAGTAGATCTTAAAACAAATAGTCATACATCTGACTTACAAGGGGATTTGAGTCTTTGCGTCGATTACTCCATTGATGACACCAAGGCTGTTGAATTCCAGCTGTGTACCCTTGATAGTTCCTTTTTCTATTTGTAGGTTTTTTTCGAAGAAGTGCCTGAAAAATTTGGGTCCATAGTGACCACCATAAGACTCTGTCCATAGGTTGAACTCCCTCTTTGGTTTAAAAGCGACCTTGGGGTCGAGTTGGGGCAAGCCACCAAGAAATCCTTGTCTGTCAAGTATCAGCAAATCAGCTTGGCGATTGGTACGATCGATGTACAAAAGAGATCGAGAGAGATATGGATGAAGGGTATGAAAAATAGGAGCATGGGCAGCTAGCTGTTATTTCTGCTGTAAATGGATATTTCTTACAGAATGTGCCATGCGGCTGTAGCTGCAAGCTCTGTAGTGTCAATCAAAGAGGCGTCTATGAAAGGATATCTCCCCTTGGCCTCAGCGACGGGGGTTTCTTCAAATGTACCAGTGACTGATTCGGGGATTAGTTAATTTCATAGAGAGGGATGCACTGGGTGACTTACCGTTGTTGAGCCGACCAATACCCTCGGATGAATATGAAAATCCTGTTCCCAAAGGCTGAGAGAGAAACAGCATGTTTGAATGTTCGCTCCATGAGTAAGGATTCAGCTTGGAGGTGAGGTTTTGTGTAACACTGCAAGGACCAAGTTCTAGCAACGTTAGCTGACATTCCAAACTCATCCCAATGATTGTACTCGTATACCTTGAAAGAGACCAATCAAAGAATCGGATCCGGGTCCGCCATTCAACCATAACGTGACTGGTGCCTTGTCGGGGTCCTTTCGTGCTTCGAAGAACCAGAAGAAGGTGTGTGATTTGCTGATAGAAACAAGATTAGCATTCCGGGACTGCCATGACATGATCATCATCTTCAGAGGTCAAGATTCACATACGCATCAAGGTCGATATATCCCGAGTACGAGTTCACACCAGGTGTAGTCTCGCATACACCCTCCTTTCCAGGTTCCTTGTAGCGAATGGTTATTCCTTCTGGTGTAAGGAGACTCTTCAAGCCAGTTGCATCTGCTGGCAGGCCTCGGCTATCCAGAGTATCTTTGATATCCCTTGGGGTGGTGGGGATTGTGACGCCGTTCACCGCCGCGAACAACGCTAGTCCTGCCGTAATCGAGGAAAGCATCGTAAATATGATATATATTTACTGCAATGAATGTTTTGCCGCGAACGAAGCAGGAAGAGGTGAGAGAGATGGAGCCCACGGTCGGGCACTGTGCTCGATATTTATAGGCCTACCAAGCATCCAACGTTGCATTATAGTTCTTAACTGCCTTCCTGATGGGTTTTAGTTCCCTCCGATTAAGATGCAGAAAGCTGGACGAGAAGCCGAGATGCCTAGCAGCAGCAGCAGCCCCTTCATCACATCGCAGATTGAACAATGGTCCGAACTTTAAGGTTCACCAGGTTCACCAGGCTCACCGTGTTGGAATGGCTTGATTGATCTTGATTCATAAGAAGGTTCAAACTCTAGATAATAAGCGGTACATTTTCCCCTTGTTTAATAACGGTGCCTGACGGTCCTCGGAACATCTCGTCAACGGTCAACGGTCAACCTGATGCGATTTTGCAAGGTTGAGGTTATGCATGCGGTGGGTGATTAAAAGAATGCGGGGTTTGTTGGAACTTGGCTGTAGACGGGCATACCGCATGTCGATATACTTTACTCCGTACAGACTCCGGTACAATAACTTTGAGAATAAGAAGAAGAAGAATAAATTGGTACAGGTTTAAGATTTTAATAAAATTGCAGTAATGGATATACAATGATGTATGATATATCATGTCCTCTGCATAAAGTATAAGTTATAACAAAAGACAAAATAGGATACTAAGAAACCTTAAGAAGCCGTGCTTAAGATTCCTCCTCTGGGCCTGGCTTCCGGGGGATATACTCAAGTAGGGAGTTCGACCGCTGCTGAAGGGACGATGTGGACAGGGTAAATGATGAGTTGAGGTATGTAGTTATAATTACCGCGGGAGATTGTGCTCATATTACTATTGTGCAGTCTGCTCTTTTAACTTCTAACCTTCGTCCTTCGTCCTTCGCTCATCAACCACATCAATCACATCAATTGCATAAATTACATGTCCTGTAGTCTGGAGAGCGAGCGGGGTTACCGTGTTGGGGATTGGATATCATGACAGGAACGATGGATGGATGGGTGGTGGGCTGATCTATATAGCCTCAGTCCCATCCCGTACTCGCATATACTCGAGTACTGCTAGTCTGGTACTCGTAGGCGGATACTCGGTAGCTTTACCAGTAGTGAACAATCAATCAACCTCGAGAGTCTCCAGTATGTACCGACAGACTACTTACTGGGTACATCTCACAACAAGACCCTCTTTTGGCCGGCGAGGAAACATGCGGATGGATTATTCCAAGTATACCTACTCGAGTTACAAGTACCAGATCCTACCTAAGTGATACCCCACGGAGAATTCGGGTTTAAGTGATGTTCCATCACAACATGTCCACAATATGTCCACATTATTCCACACAAGGCTTCACAAGCCCTTGAGTTCGTAAGGTTGTCTATCAAAAGAACTAATGGCTTTTTATGCTCTAGCTACATAAACTGCTAATGGCAGTAATATCTTGAGAATTAATTCCATCTCAAGATGTTCGTCGCTCGTAAAATTCCCAATCCATCCCTCCCCTTGGCCTGTGATGTGACCTACCCCAAGTAAAGAGGAGGTCACGATCTGCCTCTATCCGCAAAAAATCGATCGACTGGAGAAATGCAATACCACCGAGAAAGATAACGATCTAAGATGCTGCTAATTGATCGAGGGTCCTCTGGACATTATTGTGGTCGATTTACAAATCATTGTCATCCTCATCTGGAAGTGGCATAGCTGCGGCGTCCTCCATCTCCTTGTGGTAAACTTTTAAGAGCTCCTCATCGACTTGTGCAGTTGGTGGTGCCAAGGCTGGAGCAGCAACAAATTCCTAGTACATGTTAGCCATATCAGCGAGGATAAGAGGAGTTCCGTGCATACCAAAGTTGGGTTGCCAACGAGCTTGCGAGCCAACCACAAGAAAGGCTTCTCGAAGTTATAGTTCGATTTGGCGGAAATGTCGTAGTATTGGAGGTTCTTCTTCCTGTGGAAAGTGATAGTCTTGGCCTTTACTTTACGTTCCTTAACATCGACCTTGTTGCCAGTAAGGACAATAGGGATGTTTTCGCAAACACGAACCAAGTCACCTATTGATTGTTTTAGTTTGGATCATTTAACAATAGCAGTTTGGGGGAGCTCACGATGCCAGTTAGGGACGTTCTTGTATGTAATACGGGAAGTAACATCGAACATGATGATACCACATTGGCCGTTAATGTAATATCCATCACGAAGACCTCCAAACTTCTCCTGCCCAGCGGTATCCCAGACATCAAATTGAATGTTTCCCAAGTTCTATTGCTATCAGTCTCTGAATCTGCCTCGGATTAGGGTAGAGAAAGCGCAACATACGGTGGTGAACCCGAGAGGGTGGACTTCGACACCGAGAGTGGCGATATATTTCTTTTCGAACTCACCAGTCAAATGGCGCTTGACGAAGGTGGTCTATTTGATGGTCAGTCTATGCTATGATTCGAGATGCCACTAAGCCCAATATCGTTGGAATGAAGGCGCAAATCTCGCGACAAAGATGTCCAACTCAGCAATGACGGCACTGGTGTAACCACCCATAAGCTCGGGGTGCTTACCTTTCCAGTTCCTCCATCACCAACAAGCACGAGCTTGAAGGTTGGTGTTCCTGAAGCAGCTGAAGCTTCCGCCATAACTTCTTGATGTCTTCGTAAGTGGAAGTTTAGGTGAACAGAGCCTCGCAGATATCGACACTGTTGATTAGATTGTCAGCGCAAATGAAATTCGTGATGTAAGAACAGTTTCGATGATCAAAGGAGTTGAAGAAGAGGAGGGGTACCTGTTATCGTTGAAAATTCGTCGTGGACGTGGTGGAGTATGATTTGGTCTTCAAGGATGTGAGAATGTTTTGACTGCTACAAGAAAGACAAGACCAAAACTTTAGTGAGAAGAAAGCGGTGAAGAGGTTTTATGTAAGCGAAAATTGGAAAACTGGGCAGGAAGTTGGTTCAAGTCACGTTACTGTATGATTCTGCCGCTCGGAATCTATTCACCTTCCAAGACGAAGAGCGTTGGAAGAACAGTAGAATTAAGTGAAATCTAGAATGTATAGAAACATTTTGTGAATCATCATATTTGTTCATCGTCTTCATCTCCTTCCTCTTCTTTCCATTCTTGTTCTTATCATTATTAGAATGCATCTATCTGCTTTCAAGGCTTCAGGCAATGTTGCTGTCAGAACAACACAAGACCGGGTTTTTCAATAAGCTACTGGCCAACAGCTTCTTTCTTTATCAGATAATAGATAATCTCGTTACTTCTATCTCAGGCTCATCAAGAACTATTCGCTAGTATCATGTGCCATGTCCGTTTCTACGACGATGCCCAAATTATGTGTTGGCACTGAAGGATCTTTTGCCCAAACCATCTTCAGTTTCAATTCCACCAGAACCCATACGCCTACCATTAAACTCCTATGCTGAACAGCACCTGCCATATGATGATAGGAGTCATTGCTTTTGGTCTACAATGGCAGAATATGACAACCCAAAAGCCCTCTGCCACCCCAATCTCTTCGTGGAGTTAAGGTTAATTGTAGCTCTTGGCGTCCCAAATTCCGTGAAACTTTTACCATCACCTCGCGCTATTGTTGGGTTAAAATCAGGGAAGTCCTCGCATATCTGGTAGTTGTTTGGGATACATACACCTTCATTTCCTTGTACACATTCTCCAACCCTCTTCAAATTATCATGGTTCGCATGATTGACATATCCAAAATTTCTGACTGTATCCCCTGCTTTCAACCCAGCATCGTCCGCAGGGCTTCCAGCTGCAACACTATTGACCTTCGCGAATGGCAAGTCTAGTGGTACAGGCTCGTTGAAAGAAGCTATAATTTGAGTAGTTGGAGCTCCATTGGCAATAGGTTCTTCTGCTATTGGATCTTCAGCAAGTCTCGCAAAATGCTCATGGATATGCTTCTCGATAACGCTCATAAGAGCTTTGTAGTCGTTTTTGAGATAGATTATCCGCGACCTGGTAGTCCTAACTTTGAGAGAGATATTAGCCTAGATCACAGCTGTATAAAGCTTGAGTTCTTACTTTGTCCAACGTCTAAATCTGCTCGAGGGAAACCATCAGGTGTCAGAAGCCTTGTGCTCATGTCCACTCCATGCTGCTGTATGTTAGCAGAAGTTCTTGTAGCTTAAAGAATAACCTGCCGAGTCAAGAACACCACTCAAAGCTTTGATCTCAGCTTCTATGTTATCTTTCTTAGCCTGAAGTTGAGAGAATGTTAAACCATCCGTTTGCATTCCATTTTTGGCTGCAGGTCCAGAAGTAGGGCCAGAGGGGACTGTAGGTGCATGTAAATTTTCCATGTTCAAAGGTAATCCCATCTCTGGGTGTGAAGCTGCTGCTTAATATTTTCTGAGAAACTGAAGTTATTCAGCCTTACGACCCAATTTAGACCAGGCTGCGATGATGGATGATGGACGTGTTAAGGTTATGTCACCATCGTGGGGTAAGGGTTAACCATGGGTAAGGAAAGGTAAGGGATAAGGGTAAGGCTGCTACTTACTGTAAGGCTACCAAACCCATGAACCAACAAATACACTTGATGACTAATCTAAGGCTAGTTAATTCACTTCGGTTGATCAACTTTACTTCTCCTGGCATTTTGATGAGGATGAACTACAAGTGTGGCCATGCAAGTGTGTGGACGCATTTACTTGGAGACCAAGATAAGAGTAACCGACGCTCGCATATCTTCTGTAAAACTTGGTGCTTTCCAAATGTGATTTCAATAGAGATGATAAGATTCACCACGGCTATGAAGGCAAGTTTGCCAGTGAAAGCTTTCCTTATAATGAGGGGACTAGAAGTTTACAACGCCAAGATTGATTTGAAGTAAATTGTAAATGAATACATCTCCATAATATACAGTACATAGGCAGGCCCGCTTCTCTTTGTTTTTTTCCCTATCGATTTCCCTTCCCCTTTTATCCTATAGTATGAAGAAAGTTCCAGTCATCTATAGGTGAAGAAGCCAGGAGAGCAGTGATAGTGTCTGTCCACCATTGTGAATATGGAAACCAACAAGACTTGAGAGTCTTTCTGACATGTCCGTCTCTCAAACAGCGTGTTGAATGTCTAAAATTGGGACATACAACTGCCATATAACTAGTAACACCACCTCTTCAATATGGGAGTACTGTATCATGTCTATTGAGTCATATTGGCAGAGTAGAAAATCACATCATAATCGAAGAACTTGTTGTCTCTCATGCAAGCATTTGTTCTCGATTAGCCTATATTAGCCCTCTCCTCACCATCACCACTCTGCTTGGTGAAGGTATCATCCGTACCTCCAATAAAGGAGTCGTGGAGAGTTGGTGGGTTTGACTGGGAATGAGGTTGCAGTAGGTGTGCAACTGTTGCAGCTGTAGTTTTCTCAGAAGTAGAAGGAGTCGGTGGTGGGAGTGAGAGGAGGTTTGTGGTGAAATTTGAAGGTAGGGGATGGCGTGGGAAGGAAGAGGGGTCCTCTTGATGCCCAAGAGTCGATCGCTGCTTCTTTCTAGTATCCATACTCCTATCTGCAACGCCTGAATATTAGTCATGTACAGGAGGTTTTTTTTCGCTTCATTCCGAAGTAGTATATATTACTTGAATACTGAGCACACACCTCTCCTGAGACTGTTAAAACATCTGTCATAAATAGAAAGGAAAGTAATCCATAATGACATGAATGGACAGCATAATTTCCCTACACTTCGAGGGCGATATATAGCGTTATCAGCTGCGTCCCATACTTGACAACTAGGCTGAACGTATGTATTATAGATGCTGAGCCAATAGCACTGGTTATCCATTCGTGCCGAAGAATATGCCATGATATTTCTGCTATGAGCGTCTTAGAGATTCACCTTTCTGAAAAGAGGTTGTGTGCTAGCGGCTGTGTTTGATAACGCTGGATTGTCTGATATATCGGCATCACTGGCGAGAAAGCCGTAGAAATTAGCCCATCGAGAGTGTTTTGATGGCCTTGAGCTCAGCTTTGCGGATGGATCCAGCAGTGACCGTCGAAATATTTTAACACTTTAATTGCTTGACTACTTCTGAACGACTCTCACTAAGAGAAAAATTGATCGAGCTGTCAATTTTCGATCTCTTGTGGCTATTAGAGGGAGCCCTGTGGTGGAAAGTAAACGGTTGAAACTCAGCAAGTGTCGAGACTTGATGCTAAATATTGTGAGCGGTGCTTCCATAGCCGGCAGATAACTCCGCACAATCTTTGGAAATCAACGTGCCTCGAGGGAAGGCTGAGAGTAAGGGGAAATCCAGAACTTTCGTATTGGGGTAAAAGCAGTATCGTGGATAGAAATAAAGCAGAGGATAGAGAAAACGCTAAATGCATCGGCTGATCTTCTTAACTGTCACTCCATATGTCAAAGAGCGGGATCCATTACTTTAACAGAGGGTGCAATAGAATACAAAGTATGGTGTAACAGACAAATGGCATTATTCTTATTATGAGGGTGCCTTTTGACCATCAAGCATCCAGGCAGAGATAAGAAAGCAATATACAAAGAACCTATGTGAAAACTTGAACATCTTCCTGGGTAGCAATGGTTAACGTTGGAACATAATTGTAATTGAGAGCCTTGCAACAGGTAGCTGCTGTATTTTTTGGTGTTGCAGTTTTGAAAATCCTGTAGTAATTCATCATATGACTGATGTGTTGTGATTTGAAAAACTTCTTGCTTCCTGTTTGCCCCTTCGGTTATATTTGCATTTAACACCAACTCTCCTCGATCTTTCCCTCCTTGACTTCCACTCTGGGGTACTCTTTCCATTTATTTCATTGATTTAAATATCAAGTCAAAATTCTTGATTTGTGTTCTTCTACAACTCTCTACATTGGCAAAATCTTCTTGGTTCATTGGAACAATATTGTATTACACATTTTGATCCTTTTGCTCCTTTTGCTCCTTTTGCTTTGGCTTCTTTTTGATACAATTTTGATACAATTTTGCCCAATCTTACTATTATGGAGACCTGTGCTCAAGAGAATTCAACCCTTGACGCGTCAACCAATTTCGTTCCCTGTCTTGACAGTATGAATACCGCTCTTTGCGAATCGATTAATTCTGCTCCCCCTATCAACAATACGAACAACTTTTCCCAAGACAATACAGCACTTAGTGCATCAATCAACTCCGCTCCCTCTTTGGCAAAGATGAATATCCGTATCCAAGAAGATGTAGCTCTACACGGATCGGCCGATCTTGCTACCTCTAACAAAAACCAGGATACATATAGTGAGGATATTCCTGCTCTTGGATCGCAATGGCGCGAAAGTCGCACAGCTGATTCATCCATGAAAGATCAACAAGCAGTAGAAAGCCTTCCACCAAATCGTATAACCTTTGGAACTAGATATACAGTTGACTACTTCACCAATGAAGGCATGCCCAACGAAGCGCTCATCGAAGAACCCGAAGAACCTGTCCGTGTACGAACATTAATGTGGAACAGGGAACGCATTTCCGAGCCAGCTGATACTGTTTGCCTCGGTGATCGAGGGAACTATCTTCAAAAGTCTATCGAAATGGAATCAAATACCCTTGGCCACCCAAGACAGTCTGCGATGAGTGGTACCTTCGCAATCAATTCCGATTCTACTCACTCAGCCAGCAAAGACAAATTTACAGATGAGCCTACTACGACAATGCCATCTATCGAGCACCAGCCCAAGCCTGCAACGGATAACGGTATCGGAAGAGTCTCCAATACCATACGTAGCTTAACTGCTAAGGGTTTACAGATTGTTCACGATTTAGATGAAAAGGCGGCTGCTAGGGCTAATTTTTCTCATGATGGCCCATACCACCATAGTCCCAGCAAGCCTAATACTATTACTACAATGGAAGTCACCAGCTCCGAAGACAAGCCTGCAACAGATAATGGTATCAGAAGAAGAATTTCCAGCACCGTGCGTAATATAGCTGACTTTGGATCGCAAATCATTAAAGACTTGGATGAGAAAGCAGCTGCTCGCGCTCAATTTTCTTTTGATATTCCAGATCGCCAATCTACAGACGAACACATCAATACAGTACCAGTCACCAGGCGTCATGAAAAGTCGTCAACAGATAGCAGTGTAGCAAGCAAAGTCTCCAGCACCATGCGTAACTTGGCTGAACTTGGGTCACAGGTTATCAGAGATCTGGATGAAAAGGCTGCTATACATGCTCGGTTCGACTTGGAATTCTCAGTTCCCATGGATCGAGAAATGGTGGATACAAGTCAGCCAAATCATTTCGCAAGATACCTCAAAATCATCCAGCGACGAGGTGGACATAGAAAGACGGCCAGCTTTGATATGCCAGAAAGAGGACATGAAGGAGGCGTATTTGAACCACTCGCCACGGCAGATAGGAAGTCAGGCCACAGAAAATCCTTATCAGGTAGCTCCTTTGGTTTTGTTAGCAATATCAAGAGTGTATCAACCAGCCTTGCAAGCTTCAGTATTGCACCACGTTCAAGGACAGGCATGTCATCTCGTCATCAACGAACCGATTTTAGCAGCAAAGCATCATACGCTGTAAGTACTCTCCCGTGACTGCTTATTCATGAGATGACCTAGCCTTGCTTCTCAAACGCCCATGGAGATGGTTCAGATGCTGATATGATCCTGCAGGGAAGAGGTTCTGAAGACAATGCAGCTATATCACGGGGTATCATCATGGATAAAGATATAATTAGGCGTATGGAACAACGCCAAGGTATCATTGAGGAGATTCTTTCCACGGAGAAGGATTATATAGATGATATACGAGCTCTTATACGTGTATATCGAACAAAATTCCCTCCACCTGACTTCTTACTAAGATATTTCTAGGTCTTTGATAGCTTCCTTATCACCGTTCCTATCCTCTCGCAAAGTTTACGCAAGTCTATTGTTTTGACCCTTAAAGATATTTCAGCCCACAATACCGAACTATACAACGATCTTGTAACTGTTGTGGCGAATACCAGCAAACCTGCTGGAGTGGGCTTGGTCAACCTACCAAGTAGGCCACCAGCCAAAGGACATAAGAGATGGCAAAGTCTCGGAGAAGCACCTATTTCGGAGTCTACTGATTGTCAAGATAGACAAATTGGTGACCCAAAAGTTGCGGGAGAGATTGCAAAGGTCTTTTGTGGAAAGGTTAGGATACTACAACTAACTTTATAACATATATACTAACACGTTATAAGCAGATTCCAGGATTGTTCTTGTACGAATCATATGGCATCATGCATAAGGAGGTTATGAAGCAAATACATACAGCATACCGGACTACCGATGAGTGGAAAGATCTAAATCAAGCAATCCGGTCAACTGAGGAATTGATTGTTTCTATGAATGAGCGAGAGAGTGGCTCGAGAAAAGCAAGAGACTTCGAGGATTATTTTATCAAGGTAAGGACCTAACCTCGCAGAGACTTACAGTCAATACTGATATCATTCAAGCCTATCCACCGTATTGCAAGATATGAAGTTTTATTTGGTCGTCTCCTACAACAAAGTCCAGTCTGTGATTGTCCAGAGTCCTCAACCGATGTTGAGACTACCCTTTTCCGGATCAAGGAGCTGCATAAGGCAATGAACTCTACTACAGGCAATCATCAAAAGGCAACTGCGATGTCAAGAACATGGTTGTTACAGGACCACTTAGTATTTGCAAGTCAGGTAGGCCTATAGATCCTCTCTGCTTAACTCGTATCCCCTACTAATGTTACCTAGCCGGAAAGTAGATCTCGGGACAAGATCCGCACATTTGAGCAAAATCATTTATGTGGTGTGCTTTATGCCTGCTGGCAGACGAACGACACCGTTGCGGGTCGCAACATCACTGGCCAGTACCTCATAGCTCTCTTGTACGAGAAGTTTTTCGTTCTCGCACAGATCTACGGAAAACAAGACGAGGCTTTTTCTATTCAAGCTTGTATTCCGATTAGTGAGATCAATATAGAGGATGTCGACAATGGTAAAGGTAAGCAACCATTCTTTTTGTCTGAATTCTGGTGCTTTTGTTACTTTACTGCATAGTTTCTGACATTTTTGGAATAGGCCTACAGTGTCACACGGCACCATACTCATGGAAGATCGTGTTTGAGCACAATTCTCAACTGTTCGAAATCATAATGTGTGCATGCTCCGCAAAGGAAGAGTTAGAGTGGAAGAGCCGCCTCATTGATCGTTCTGGAAAGCAATGCGACATTACTGTCCAACAAGAAATGATTGCATCGTTGTCACTTGATATCAAGCCAATTGTAACAGTTTATGGCAAGCCAAGTAAGTTTCTCACGCTTCACAGTCCTGTTTCAGTATGGCAACTGATCTAACTCACTGCAGGAGGCATTTTTCGCCGCGCTTCTATCCACAGAGCAACAACGATTGCAGGACCGACCACTATTCCTCGTACTGTCATCATCAGGGGTACCAGCGCCACAACTGAATCTACCTTGTCAAGCTCCGCTTCTCAAGTCGCAATCAACAGATCCCAATCCTTAGCAGGTCAGCACCGTCTCACAATCCTCGCTCCTCCCCGTACAGAGCGTGTCTATCTCGAAAACGTCCTGGCTGAAGTCTGGACACGCGACATTCTCCCCTTTCCTGGCCTGGGTCTCAAGCCACACAAGGAACACGCCGTCCGAGCATCCGCAAGCTCGATGATGCGCAAAATCAGTCATGCCAGCATCTCCAGCATTACCAAGCGATCAAGCAGCATGGCCAGCATCCACCGAAGTGGAGAAGATCATGCAGCAACCGAGCTTGATAGCCTGAGACCCATGCTCCCCAATCGTCAGGGCCGCCACCACTCGAGCGAAAGCGTGCCGTTGCCTGATATCGAATATCCCTCGTCGCAGGAGACGGGCGGGAGACATGGCTCGAGACTTGCTGTCATCATCGATGAGAAGGAGAGCAGCGCTGGTACTAGTGGTGCTCATCCGACAACTATCAGTCCAATGAAGGCGCGTCTCGCTAGTTTCAGAAGCAAGAAGAGCGTGGGTTCAATGGCCGATACGTTGAATTCCAGGCGTTCCACTCCTTCTACTTCCCCCTCTGCTAAGAGCTCATTGGCGTTGCCAATTATTACTGCTATCCATGGAGAAGAGTTGAGGAAGGAGAATGTTCTGCAATCAACCAATGCTGTTGAGGGTAGCGGAAGTAGTAGTATTAGTGGTAGTGCTAGTGCTAGTGGTCGTGGTAGTGGCAGTGGCAGTGGCAGTGGCAGTGGTAGCAGTAGTGGTAATGGCAGTGGTAGTGGTAGTGGTAGTAGAGAGGAGGCAGCTGGTGATTTATTGCAGGCACAGCATAGGAAGGGCAATAGAGCGATGTTTAAAGAGGGGATTAGAAACTTCTTCCGTTAAGTGAAGGGGGTTCGAGTACAGGATCTGTAGATTATAGTGAATATTAATGATTATTGTAATACTTGTAGGATTAGATGTTGCGATTGTGATGTCGGCTTTCGAGTGGTAAGTATTTTGGGCTATACTACTTAAGACGGTTAGTAAATCGTACGAAGGTTAAGTCTAGTGTTGAGATGTTATTCTTCAGGATTCTTGAGATGCTTGATTAAGGTTACGAGGTTTGGTGTTAGTATATGTATACGATTGGATGCAATGTTTGATCAATGCAGAATGTTGACTTAACATTCGCTTGAAGCATTGAGATTATTGAATATAACAACCACCTCGAATTCAGATATTGAATTGACATTGACAAAGGGTTTGAGATGATTGATTGTAATGTTCGATTTGGATTAACATATATTGGTGGGTAGCCTCCACTAAGATATTATAATCTCGAATATCGATCAATAATCATGCCGACTTTGAACACCATAATAGTGACTTCTTGAGCTAGTATTTGCCCGAAGTTCCAAGATGATAATATGCCACAGTGTTTGCCCAGCTCGGCGAGACCCTTTGATTGCACCAAGTCTCTGTACTCTGGAAACATGAATCAGCCATAGTACATATTCTCTCCGACCGAAAAGTCCGCCGAGTTTTAGCGAGTAAAACCAACTAGACAACCGTAGACCATCTTCCAACAGTAAGTAGCACAATACATTTCACAATCGACCCAGAATGAAAGATGGACACTGTATAAAAGAATAGCGTGTGGTCAGTAAATCCGCGTTTCTTCCAAGTAATACAAAACGTAGAAAACGAGCGCCAAAACTCCCATGCAGACATATTGTAAGTCCAAAGTGAAGCCTATGAACGGTGTATCGACGAACGCAGATGAGCCCACGCGAGGACAAGCAGAATAACGATAGTTGCAAGAGCCATAAGGGCTATAATTCGCAGAGCCCAGAGGAAGCCGATCGGTTCGAGAACCTTTCAAAGGTCGATAGGATAGATAATGCGCCCCAGTTAATTCAACTGCCCGACGACGTAATTCCAACGGTAAGACTCATATTCGTGCTAAATGGCCTCAAAAATCAATGATAAAATATGTGCAAAGAGCAAGACGCCGCCAGTACCAACACAGAGACCCTGCACCAGAAATACCAATCGGTATTCTGTGCGTACAGGAAGCATCATCAAAGCAAAAACGTTTAGGATGCTAGCAGGAAAAAGGGGCCTCGGTTATAAACGGGTCCGGTGATCACCCTGATGAGCTGGAGGAGAAAGCATCGAATGAAGCCAATCCAGGTGATATTAAACACCACTTGATCAATTCAATCTACATCTACTCGAGTATGTAAATTTCTACGGCTGCACTAACGTTGAGTAACTATAACCATGCCAGAAATACAAATGCGTTCTATTTGAGACCAAGACACGAACATTATTCCACATCTTCATGGAACTAGACCCAATTGCATCCAACCGCCTTGAATACGACTTTCAGTCTGCAAAGCCTCACCCATAAGCAAGCGAAAAGAATCACGCTAGATGAACGAGCAGACATACAAGCCAATCAAATAGAAACAACCAAGACGAGAGTCATTTTCATCGCCACCCATCAGGAACCAAAATCTCCCAAATCCCCAAAGCTCGTAAGTATCCGGAACTCCATAATCGACAACAGTCACAATCCACATCTTCCAAACCAGTATTTATATTCCGGTTACACTGTAGATTTCGAGGACCGAGACAGGCTTTCTTTCTACTTTGATGTGGGTGTTATCCTCGCACCACTCCCAACAAGCTTAAGGGTAAACTCCCGAGTGGAGCTTTTGTTTGTCATGGTCATGAAAGTTTCGATGCTATTGCCAGTTGGACCACCGTTGTGGTTCTTGCTTACCACTTTCTCAAACCTTCCAAAATCAAGCCGATTCAATCAACCATTACGGCATTTGTGACAATCAACTGCCCCACTTTCATCATCTTGCAACAAATATAACAGTAGTTGGCCGACATCTCACTCCACCTTGATATCGCACCAGCAATTCCTGTATACTTGCTAATGTGCAGTGGTATCAACGGTAGACAGATGTACAAAGGCCAGCCCTTCCTATCGATGGCATTCTGGTGATATAAAGTCAGCCAGTCGCCATGTGGCCATGCTTGCGGCCTCGGCGATATGCAGTTGATGTCCTCCAAGCAACTTTCGCAAACACCCACAACAGTCAGTCATCTGCCGAAAAGTATCTCTTAGTTTTGCCCTTTCCCTGTTGCGCTTTCAAATCTGCTGGTACAGCCGTATGATGTACAACATGAGGTCTATAGATCGCATCCACTGGTGGCATCCTGTATTTCCATGTTAGCATATGTTTCAATACTGTCCATTATCTTGATTTAGGCTTGCTGATTCTATTTCACTCCTGCGTGCTCGGTGATATAAACGGTGACGCAGTGAACAGGATATGATAGACTGCTTTGGGCCAATAATAGGAAGACGAACTAACCAATCATCCAAGCTCAATGGAAAATACTCATAAAGCGCCTCCTCATTATCTTCGGGACTACTTATACTGATTGCTTTCTTTGACGAACCACTCTTCGCATTCACACCGCCATCTCTCTCGGTGCTACTTCTCTGACCAGGCCCTCTGTCTCTGTCTCTATCAGAAGTACCCGATGAATTCCTAGAAGGAGCCTGAGAATTCGAATATCCCGTGTCGTCATCAGCAAGAGACAGATCTATGGGGACTGCAGTGGTTTGGGGTGCATGCTTGGGAGCTGACGACTCTTTTTTCCAACGAGTTTTTGGAATTGGAGGACGGCTGTGTGAAGAATTCTTCTTTGCACGGTGTGAAGGGGTTGGCGGCTCGGGTGGTAGAGATGGAGATGCGAGACTTGGCCAATCAGGTACGTCTAGTGGTTGCTGAGAGTAAGTCAGTTCAGCAATTGGTAGAATCTTGAAAAGGTGTAATGAGATAGAAGCCATCTATTTGAAGGCATACCTGAACAGGAGTTGGAGCGTAAAAACGATAGGAAGGTTGAGCAACAGTAGGGTCAACTTTCACCATTGGCCCGGCATCATTGCTCATAGTTCTAGATTTTGGCTCCCCCTTCCTATCACTCAAAGGGACATCTCTCCTGCCATCAAAATTTCTCGGACTTCTTCCTCTCACAATAATTGCTCCGGACTGGATCTCTGTCAACTTTATCTTTTCTCCAGTGGCTAACGTGGCCATCAAATTAATTTGTATCACATAGTGTTGCTGCAGCCCTTTCCTCCTCCCATTATTTGCCGTCGCATGTTTGAATTGCAATCGCTTCCAAGCTATGGGGATAGACACACAGGTAGGGTCCAGCTCCGGATTCATGCTCAAATCCAAGGGCCAATGCGGTGGTGCAGCCCCAGCTCTATCTTCAGACGTCGTCACATTCGCTGTCTTCCATGGTACACTGATAATCTCTGTACTCTTCCCCTCGATGCTTTCTACCGCAGAGATCGTCGCAGCCAAATCATAGATTGGAATATGTTGGCCTTGTTCATTTATTATCCTCATGATGGATCTCGATAACACAATGGTTCCAGAAATTTGAAATAAATTCCGGCGGTAGCAAGTCAATTCCATTGGCCTCCCTGGAGTTTCACCACCAAAGACATCTTCGGCCACAAAGAACATCCCATACAATTCCGCCGTCATAGCTGGCCAAGTTTGTCCATTGTCATCCATTATCGGGACTTTCATTATTGGGGCACCAAAGCCGAGTAGTTTGTTGTCCGGATTGCCAGAACTGGCATCGCCATTATTTTCAGGGTCTGGGTTATCGAGGAGTGATTCGAAAGGCCCGGAGTGGTAGGAAAAGGGATCCTCGAAAGTGGTAGAGAACGCATCGGATAGCTCGTAAGAGGGGGTAAATGGTAATGAGGGCATTCCTGTGTTGACATCATCCCTTCTCCTCAGCCGTTAGTATATACTACGCTTCCATCCGTGGGAATCCCTTCGGAGCAAACATACAACAACCCCTCCGCCTCGAAATTTAAATCGTGGTCAAAGGTATCCATATTGAATTGATTACTCCTTGAGCCCGGAGCTGTCAATCGTAGAATGTTGTGAGGCGTGGTTGACGATGAAATGATCAAGGTATCATGACCGGCCATATTCGCAATCTTATGATATATCATTAGTACTCAAGAGAGCCGATTCGTATGAAGAAGGGGGTAGTGTTGTTAGCATTGTAAAATTGATAGCTGAGAAGTATAACTTCGTCTGTCTAGATCACAGGAGAAAACTCATCAAGGATCTGAATGATTGATTCAACAGTTGATTGTTGGAACACCAGAAGTTGATGTTTGGCAAAGAAAGCCGCAACTTGGCTACTCGTTAGTTCATGTAAGCGGGATAGGATATGTGATGTATCAGTTCCTTTTTGAGGTACCTGAGATATCCAGGATGGAGTATAAAGCATACTGAGTCTTGATTGTTAGGTTGTATACGTAGATGTTCCTTTTTGTAAACAGACAATAACTACTCGAGTAAAACAGCTAATTAGATGATCAAACTTACCTAGGTACTACTCGAGTAGCTAGCTAGGTATAGAGTAGAGTAGTTACTAGGTAGGTGATAAGGTTACTTTGTACCTATGTATATTTCCTATCTTCCCCTCCTTATCGGTAACCTTACTCCAACAACGCAACCCTCGTTCGTATGAGAGAGGCCTAGTGGACTATGCGAGGGACTATGCGAGAGACTATGCGAGAGACTATGCGAGAGACTATGCGAGAGACTATGCGAGAGACTATGCGAGAGACTATGCGAGAGACTATGCGAGAGTGCGAGAGACTATGCGAGTTGGACTTCTTTTGACATGTGCAGCAAGAAGGCGAATTATAACAATGCGCAGTATATAGCTTCCCCTTGCCCTTCCATGAGTATGAACTTCCCCTTCCCTTCCCCTCATGGTCAAGGGTTGAATCACATATCTCTGTCACGAGACCAGGGGGTGTACCGAGTGGTGGCCGGTACTACCGACTTTCGGGTTCGTGTACATAGTGCGGGATCTTACTACAGTACCCTTTCCTATTCCTATTCCTATTCTTCGATTATGCCTTGATTCCTGCTTTCATCTCATATTCATCCCACCTCCGGCTCAACTTAAAACCCACTGACTTTGGCAGTGGAGGGATGACTAGCAGGCTGAGATCTGATTGGCTCCGAACGCATGATCACAAGAGCTAATCCCCCCCCCAAACCCCAGGAAGGTGCTTGGTCCCCGAGATACCTTTTTCATGCTTCTACGAGTACTTCTACGCAATTTTGGCTTGCTCTTCAGGATCGACGCGACGACTTGATCAGATACCATTTGGCGAGAGGATACTGCAATCAACATAGAAATTGTCGAGAAAAAAGAAGATCGAAGAGGGAATGGCAGGAAATCCCCCTCTCCATGCGCAAACCCCCAAAAACCAAAAACGAAAACGGGTATCGTTAGCTTATTAGGCGTCTAAAGAAGTTCTAGCTCACCTGGTGGCCGGTACAATTAGGGGAGGAATAGTGGCTTCCGGGGAGCGCGCCAGTGTATGCAACCCTAGCCATTCAATATCTTGGAATTGCCCGTTTGAAACGCCCCCAATGAGAACAAGGAACAGATCTTGTCATATTTGGCCGCGGTCCACAAGCCCATTTGTTTCCCGTCGGTTTCTTTTTCTCTTTTCGGAAGAGAAACGGCTAAGGTTTTATATACATATACATATCATGCCGGGCATGGATCGTGGGGATTGTGTAAATCCGAATAATCAATGGGATCTTCCACCAGTTCCAAACCTACACTCGAGTACATCATTCAGACTGTAGCGCAGTCATGTTATGTACGTGTACTTCTCAGGCATTCATATGACAAACCCGATAATATGGCACACCCCATTCATTCTTAGTCTAATCGTCGCTCATCAATCGCAGGAGCGAACTCTCAGAATGGGCGGGTCGATAGGTATACCACCACAACTTCACAGCTTCAAAAATCCCAAAAAAAATCCAACTTCCCATCCGATTCAAGTCATTCGACGGGCAAAAGGATGTTGCGCTCGCCAGGAACCGAACCTTCATGATGGATGGTTCTGGGAATCATCGGGCGCAATGCCAACCAAAGGGAAAATTGCAATCAAGGCAAATTCATGTCAGAAATACATTGGATACCTATATCAAGAGAAGCCATTTGGCGATCAATTCTTATCATCCTCACACCGCACACAGACAGGATGGATGATCTTTCGAAGTTGAGAGAATTCCCCATCGTTGTTGCCGAAGCTGTGACCGTCGCGAATTCGCGACCAGGTCTCAATCAATTGAATGTCAATCGAACGATAAATCAATTATGCAGATATGCAACCCAAGCTCGGGAATTCCGGTAATACTGGATCGCCGATGGTGAAATTCACCATGTTGATATCCTCACCTCACTCGCGTTCTCGCTTATTAAACATCGAGTGAAAAGGGGATGGATGGATGGATGCGGGCGGTATTGCGTTGGGTGAATAAATAGATTGTCTGTCGCGTACCTAGGGCATCCGAGGATACGATACCGATACCTACCTTGGATACATTCAAGATGACGATTCAATAAAATCAAAATCATAAGTTCTGTAATCTTTCACTCTTTCACTCTTTCACACATACACACACACACACACACACATCAAATCATCAAACAAGACTCTACTTAAATATCAATTCCAAGGGAGAGGGAAGAGAGAAAAAAGAAGGCAAAACAATGACTTGTAATAATAAATTCAATGCATGTACATCATATATGGTATCCAATCTACTCGAGTATATACTACACAAAACAAAATACGCCGAGTAAGTATATGTATGACTTGGCCAAAGGAAAAGAAGAAGAAAAAGAACCTCGGAGGTAATTTTCCTTGGGCGTATCCATCCCATCCATCCGTTCTTCCCATCTTCATATTCAGATTGCCAAAATATTCATGACTTCGTAAAAATCCCTCGTCTGGTCTGTCCCCCTGTTGTCCCCCCAAGACTAATACCTCTCGTCCACAAACCTCGGCTGAGGCAACATATAACCGTCGTAGCGTTCCCCTCTACTGTCTTCACTACTGATACTCGTACTTGGGCTTGCCAACCCACTGCTCTCCGCCAAACCCGTCATATCCTCATCAGCACCCGCGACCACCCGCCTAGCACCCCTACTCCCCGTCCCTTCAATCCCAAACCCAGTGCCACCTCCCATCCCCATACCAATGCTCACCCCCCGATTTCCAATCCCAGAAGGTAAACTCCCACCCAAGAATCCCAACGAATTCCCGCCAGCCCTCCTCGCACCCCCCGACCCTTCCATCGCCTCCCCAACGCTCCCCACGCTCCCCAACGCCGGCTTCTCCGGCAACCCCTTCAACAACCCCGTACTCGTATCCAGCATGCCCATCGCCCACCGCGTCAACTCTCCTCCCTTACAACTAACCCCCAAAGTCCACCTATACTCTCCCAATCTCCTCCGGTACCACTCGGCCTCCTCTCTCCCCGGCGCCGTCGCCCACAACAACGACCCAAACGTGCCTATCAGCGCAAAATTCGTCTTGCTCGCAAAATACCAAAAAGCCCTCAGGTGACTCGTCGTAAGTCTATTCACGAAATCCATGGCGGAAATGAGGCGCGTCTTGGCCGCACTCCGACAAATGTGATGGATGTAGGGTTCTACCTCCGGAGGCGAAGATTGGCCCTCGATTTTAATATGAGTGCGAGAGGAAGTGGGGGGAGGCGATAGAGAACGGATGATGCGACGATGAAGCGTGATTTCCGTGGCAAAGTATGCGAGGTGCAGGAAGCCGGTGGAGGATAGCGAGAGTTTGGATAGGGTAGGAGGAGCATCCATGCGGAGGCAGGCGGGGAGGGCCGAGTACCAGTCTTTGAGCTTGAGCTGCACGGGTTTCGCGAGTTGGAGCACGAGATGCGTGCCCTGGGTCCCGGCGTTCGCAACCTTGGCCATGGCGGAGAGCGTATAGAAGATATCTAGGACCTCGGCGAGGATCTGGGAGAGGATGATCATTTGGGTAAAGAGGAGTCTCCCACGTTCGTGTTCGACGCTCTGCTCATTGTCACCTTCGTCATGCTCGACGTCCGGGAAGTCGTTTTGGGAGAGTGGGAGGACGGCCCAGTTCGTGGCGAAGATGTGGGATGGACGTCCATGAACCAATGATCCCCATTTATCCTGCATGTACAAAGCCCAGGCGAGACGCTTGCGGAGCCCGCGTTCCCAGGGTGGGATTTTCCAGTTCGAGCAGTCGAGGTGGAGGCCGAGTTCTTGGGCAATCGCTACGAGCTGGGCGGTGGGTGCCCATTGGTCACCTTCTGGGGCTTGCGATAACAAGAGACCGGCTTGCACGGTTGAGAGTTTAGGCCTATACATAGCATCCGACAACGTAACCCTCGCTAATCGTTCCAATTCCTTGAGATTTGGTCTGGGGAGATCAGCAAGCTCCTCACTGTGATCCCACCAATTGATGGCAAGAATGTATACGGCGGCCAAGAGAGGGGGTGAAAATTCTCGGTACGATCGGCTATACTTCTCCAAGAAGACATTTTTCTGAAGAATGGGAAAGTTTGGATGAATGATGTGGAAATATAAATCTAGAAGTATGGGACCATGGGGTGCCACAAGATCTTCAACCGCGTCCACATCGTGAATTTCATGTTCGTGACCGGGAGTCTTATTGTCTGGAAGCATCAAGAAAGTATCAAAATCGCTGACTTTCCTTAACGTTCCCCTCGACAGTAAACTCTCATCTTGTGGATCAAATGGCGAGAGGTCAATGAGTGAGGGCTCGAAATCTGTAGTTGGACCAATGTATTGGCTGTATCGATCATGCTGCAAGCCCAATGACCGCTTTAATGACGTCGGGCCCCCAATGTTGGCCATGTCTTCGGTCAGCGAATTGGTGGCACCGGTACTCGATATGCTAGATTCATGAGGTCTGGTCCTTTCGAAATTCCTATCTGGAGATCTAGGCATGAGACCCATTAGCCTTGATTGCAAGGGATGCAAGACACTGAAGATATAAATTTACATACCTTCTCTTAGCCACAGATTCCTCCTTCCCCTCGGTGTTTAGTTTCCTTTTCCTGGGCTGTGGACTCGACACAAAGGTACAATTCTGAGAATGGAATTGACAAAGCACACAAGTGGATTGCCCCTCATTGACGACACACCTACTCTTCCTCCTCCTACAAGCATCACAAGGTCTCTCCTTTCGACTCCTCGGATTATTCCCCAGATCCATCGATGTCACGCTACTCACACTCGTCGACAGACTAGAGATCCCTCTGCAGTTTGAAGAGCTGTTCGGAGTATCGAGGATTGTGTCTGGATGGGGTTTCTTAGAAGCAATGGCAATTGGGGCAGTACGTGCTATGGAGGTCGGGGTCGACATGATGGCCACTGCGCAATGAGATTCCAGTGGAGCAGTGTCCACCAAGATCGTCGACGAAAACCCGTAAGGTTGTGTGAGCCCGATGGCCTGGGGTGAGTTCCGCCGATACTGCAGCTGCAGCCAAGGGAAGAGAGATGAGATGCAGAGTTTTTGATGTGGCTCCCCTGTCCTCGGAGAACCGTGGTGAAGGGTTCAAAGTTTGGTGGCGTATAGAAAAGGTCTAGCGACGGAGGAAGCTGCCTCGAAATGGGAGGTCTCTGCAGGGCAAGATCGAAGATATGATACCCAGCTTCCCAAGAGATGCGAGTGGCTTGAGTGATAGTTTGTCGGATACGCTTATCGATGTGTATCCCCACTCTCTTGCCTGTCAAAGATCTCTTGTATGCTTGAGGGACCCGTAATCCGGATGTTCTTGCAAGAGCTTATCGGAGATTGAGGTGGAAAAAGGGTGGTGTTGTCTGCGAATCTGCAAGCTCCCGGTCTATTTCGAACGGGTAGAGATAAGAAAGCTTGGGTATATTATTGCAAATCCAACCACAAATAGAGTAGAATGTAGCTTTTACTGAGAGGGGTAAGGGCAGATAAATATTTCAATCCTTGTTGACCCTTTCCAAAATTCTTCTTCTTTCTATCTGGCTGGCTGTCGATCTCTTTGAAAGATTGAAGATTGAATTGACATGAAATTTCGAAACTCAGAGAGAGAGAGACCGCGCGCGTGAGAGAGGGAGAGAGAGAGAGATTAGGATTACCGGTACCGGTATTTGACTGGATTCAGTGGCTATCGCTACTGCATGCACCAGCCAGTGATTGAAGGAGAATAAGATGATGGATAGTTTTCCACGTCATTGATGAGATGAGAGAAGAGGGAAATCCAAAGTATAATAGAGGAGAGAGGGGGGGAGGGACTGAATGAATGATATTGGTAAGAAGAACGAACTTATATAGAGAGTATACGAGTGTGGAAGACGAAAGGAGAGATCGTTGGATGAGATGGGATGAGATGGGATGGGATGGAAAGATGAAAGGAAGCTCAGATCTGCATTGAGTAGAAACAGGACTCGAGTACTTTCGGAAGAGAAGTTTCAAAGTCTAAGGAGTAGAGGAGGGTCGAGTCGAGTCGAGTCGAGTCGAGTCGAGTAGATTGATACCAAACTAGATGGTAATAACAAGATCATCTTTACTCAATAGGTTGAGTAAGTCAACATGTAAATATGTAAAGATGTACTGGGGGAGTAGATCATTCTTTCTTTTCTTCTCTCTCTTCCCTCTTCCCTCTTCCCTTTCTTCTCTCTCTTCCCTCTTCCCTTCCCTCCTCCCTTCCCTCTCCCCTTCCCTCTCCCCTTCCCTCTCCCCTTCCCTCTCCCCTTCCCTCTCCCCAATGCTCGCTGCACGAAAGGACCAATGTGCGAGTGCAAAGATCCGATACGAGATGAATCTGCTGGGTCCTCATCCGTACCTCGCATCTGCATTGCCGGTACGATGGGCCATGATCGTAGAGCAGACTTACCCATATAGGCAATACAGAGTTTACGTGAATCTTAAACTCATCATATTTTTGTTGTAATCACGTGTAGCGCTATACCTAGTTAGGTGTCTCCACCTCATATACTCAGTAGAACACATATGCCATTTCTAGCATATTAAACAATATACATACTTTATTACTACAATAAATTATAACCCTATATTGCATATTCACTAAAGCAATTTAATTATTATCTTATTGATTGAAACGATAATATACGTCTTTTCCGAAGAAAACGATCGCTTTTCCAYYCATTTCCGCCGGAAAAATCACATTTTCATTATTTTCATTATTTTCATTATCGAAATTTTTATCAAAAACCTCATTTTTTATTAATATCTCTTCAATATCATTATATTAAATATAGTTACAACTAAATAAGATCCTATCATTGTTTTTACAAAAAACAATTATATAGATTATTATAATTTTTGTTTGATAGCGCTTGTAAACGCGAATTGCTACGATATTGTATTTAGCAAAGAAAAACAATTTGTTTTTAAGTTTTTAAAGGAGTTTATAACGAATGGATTTATTACAAAAGATTGTTAAGGGATTATAGATATAATACTACAAAGAACAATTGTTTTGAAAGCAAAATTTGAAAAGAAATTAGTTTTTTTTATAAAGAAGAAAAGTATCGCTATAACTATTATAACTTTAGGATTTACATTTCTTCATTGCAATATAGTAAAAGAGAGCTATATTAGTATAGATTCTATTAACGTTTAAAAAAAGTTATCGATTTACAATCGAACTTTTAATGTTATTTACATAGCAAATACGATAAAATCGTTTTTGAAGGAAAAGTTTGATTACAAAAACGAAACTATTTAGATCTTTTTTACAAGATTAAGATTATATCAACAAATACTTGTTAACGCAAAAGCGCTAATAACAAATAAAATAATAATAAATATATTTTTGGTATATATATCAATGTATAGTGTATAAGCAGCGACTTTTACTTATATTTATATATTTGAGAAAACATTGGAAGAGGTTGTAATACTTTTTTAAACAATCGAGAAGCTAGTTAAGATTGTTACATTTGTTGCGGAATCCTTAAATAAAAAAAAACAGAACAATTGCGATAGAAGAGATGATCGTAGAGATAATTGTGGAGAAAAATCAAAAGGATTATATAATCGAAATGAATTATCTTGAGTTGGAAAAGTTCAATGTTATTATTGTAAGAAATATGGATATTTCAAAAAAAAATATTGTATATTTAAAAAAAATGAAAAATATGCTTATAAAGCTTCCACAAATAGCAAAGATTTTGATTTTGAAAAAGCAAAAGCAAATATAGTATTAAATAGCAATTATATTTCTTTCTATTATTTTAATATTTCTTTTTAAACAAATAGTAATGATTTAAAATGAATGCTCGATTTAGAAGCTTTTTATTACTTTATTGGTTAATTTAAAGCTTTGAATAATATTACAAAATGGTTTATACTACAAAAAGTTCGAATTGTGAATGGATCATTTGTTTTAAATATAATATACAAAAATATACAAATTGGCAAACTTATACTTCCCGATATATAGTATATAAAGAAATTTAGGATAATATAATTGATTTCTATTAATCTTCTTATCAAAAATAAATGCAAAATAATTTTCGAAAAAGAATCAACATTTTGTTGAAAGTTTAGCCAATTGAAATTTGCAGTAAAGAAAGCATTTGGCTATTATATTGTACAAGATTTTGTATTACAATTTGCTAATCTTACATTTGAAAAGCTTGTTACTATAAATGATATTAATCTTTACAAATCTATATTCAACTTAACATATTATTGGCTTGGTTATTTCAATCACGATTAGCTTTAAAAACTTTCAAAAGCGTATATAAGCTTAAAATTATCAAGAAAACGGAAATCGATAGAAAGATCGATATGTTTATTTTGTTTAACAAAAAAAATAAAAGAGCATTTTAACAAATATATGATTGTTAAAACGCTTACGATTTTATATCGTTTTCATTGTAATCTTTTTAGAATTCAAAAAACATTTCTTTTAAATAACAAATATTTTATAGTAATTATGAATAATGCTATAAGACTTATATAAATCAAATATACTTTTAATAAATCCGCGATTATAGTTGTACCAATACTTTTAAACTTATTCAAATTAATCGAAACAAAGTTTAATAGCAAAATCGTTATAATATATACCAATAACAATAAAAACAAGTTTGAAATTGCCTTTCAAATAAAGATTTCGAAGAAAAATATACAATTTGAGTCTTTTCCTTCAGAAAAGTATACTATAAATAGCATCGCTAAAAAAAAAATATAGGATATAAATGCTATATCAAAAAGTCTTTTAACAAAATCAAAAATACTTTCGATTTAATAGAAAATTACAACATTGCATATTATTTATTTGAAGAATCGGTTTTCTATAAAAACATTGCCTTTTAAAAAAGCTGAAATGTTTTTAAAAACTACAACACTTTTTGAAGCTTACAATAATCGTTAACTAGATTTATAAAAGCTGAAAGTATTCGGATATACAACATTTGCTCGCAATCCTTAACAATTAGAGCAAACTATGAAGAAATTTGAGTTGAGAATATTGAAGAAAGAATATCTTTTTGTTAATATGAAAAAAAGCCAAATTTATAAGCTTTTTAATTTTTTTACTTTAAAAACAATAAAAACGATAGATGTTGATTTTGATGAATATAGATTCTTATTAAAAGACAATTCAAATATATTAAATCATAAAGAGATTTCGATAAGATCGAAAGGGAAAACGAATCAAATAGGAAATCAATTTACAAAAGGTTAACAAAGTTAAAAAAGGATTTGCATTAATACAAAACGAATAGAAGTTCTTATAAACTTAGATATTGATATAAAACGATCAAAAGCTTTTATAAATTTAAACGTTAAATCAAAACAGTTAGAAATCCTTATAAGCTTAGATTATAAAGATAAAAAGTTAGGTTTCTTTATGGATTTAGATAGAGATGATTTTATATAGAATCTTTGCTTAAAAAAGGCTTTTTTTATAATAGTTATAGTTTGCGGTTTACAAGCTCGAATTGGAATTAGAGAAGTTGTAGAGAGAAAGATACAATATTTTATAAAGGACTTTAATATAGTATATCCGTATACAGATGTCAATATTAAAGCTATCGATTTAGAGGACGCTTTAGATTCGAACTTTGAGGTATGGATAGAAGCAATCAAAACAAAGTTAATTAGTTTGAAAAACAATAACATTTTTAAAATGATTGATAAATCCTTTTTGAAAAGGAAAAAACTTTTAAAGTTTAAATAGGTTCTACGGAATAAACTTAATCAAAATAGCAAGCTAAAAAGAAGAAAAGCCAGATTAATAGTTAAAGGATTCTTGCAAAAGTATAGAATTGATTTTATAGAAATATTTGTAGAAGTTACAAGATATTTTACATTGCAAATCCTTTTTGTTAAAGCAACGAAAAAGGATTTAGAAATTGATAATATAGATATCGATACGGCGTTTTTGAATAAAGAATTGATCGATATTGAGATTTTGATGAAGATCTTACGATTCTTTGAAAAAGTATTTGTTTTGAACTTTATTAATAGTTACTTTAAACTTAAAAAATCATTTTACAAGTTGAAACAAGCTTCGAAAATATAGTAACAAATATCATGCGATAGTATGATATAAATCACGGTAGTGGGAATCGAGAGACAACACAAACGTATGGTTTAATAATATAGGTAGTGGGAACTAGATTCATATGATAGAGAAAAGCTTGATTCACTTGACTTCAAACTCTAATAGTTAAAGGTTTATATAAATGTGATATAAAGTAGTAATAATGCTTTGGTAGAAGTATTACTTTGGTAAAGAATATATAGCCTTTACTATAGTGGAGCTAGTATACCCAAATACGGATAAACAAGAGGAGTAAAGAATGTGCTAAAAGTACAGGAATAACATTAAGAATAACCATATCTCGTAATACACCCCCCAAAACAATAATAATATTGTTGATTTGCAATATAATAAAAAAAATACATAAATAATAAAATCGCATTATATAAATTATCAATATAAATGTTTATTGTTGTATATACGCGTTACTAATAGCAATGCGTATAATCTCGGCTAACGATAGTTTAATGGCGTTAATAGCAAAAAAAGCAAAGAAATCGTTATTTAACTATCAAATTAAATCGTTTTTCGATAGCAATTGTTATTTAGGTAATAAACGATATTGTTTGTAAAGCGTAATATATCGTAGGTTTAAAACAATAGATATCCACGCTTTAAATTTAAAATTGTACAATCTTTTTAATATAACCAAATATAGCCTTCCCATACAATTTGATAGTATATTCCCAGCATTTATTCCACTTTAGTTATATAAATGATCTCCGCAATATATACTTTCCTTCCATTTGTTAATTGATCTTTTCTTCAAAAGGTTTTAAACCATATAGATATTCTCTTTATAAAATGTCTCTACCTCTTAATTCGATTTTAAAGGAAAGAGATACACCAACAAATAAAATGGATTCATTGTTTATCCCCATCGACTACTCAGCAATAATCCTACCTCCTTTTTTTCTTAATATCCAAAAAAAGGAAAAAAAAGAAAAAAAAAAAAAAGAAAAAGAAGAAAATAAAAGCCTTTCGTTTTCTAAAATAACGTTGATTCGAAGAAAACCATTAATTAATAATAAAAGTAATGGTTATATATACTATTACTCTCAATATGATCTTTACTTAGTATTTTCTAAAACCTCCTTTCTAAACGTCCTTATTAAAACATTATTATCAATAGCTCCTTCTTTGTTAATAGCTACAGCTAATCCTTCGAAACACAATACACGTAAACGTAAAATAAATACTTTTGAACTTGCTAATTGCCCAGTATAATACTAATATAATTCTAGCGTCCGGTTAGATTTAGAGTAGAGAAAAAGAAAGAAATGGATTTGAACAACCCTACAAATCCTTTTGATAATAACTATTAGAGTTGTTCATCTTTTCCTTAAAGTATTAATTCTAATGGAAATAAAGAGTTTGTAGAAAATAAAATGGAAGGGGTTGCAAGTTTTAATACTTGTAATACTAAGAAAAGGAAAATAAAAGTAATTGTAAAGGTAAAGGGGAAAAGAAAAGGGAAAAGAAAAGGAAAGAAAGTGAAGGGAAAAGCGTTTAAATGTAAAAAGCTAAAAATAAAGAGAAAAAGGAATACTATGCTTTGCATTCAATATATAAAATTGTTAATTGTAAGGCAAAGCGATGGTGTATACTATCGCAATATTAACTCAACCGATATAAAATGCTATAAATATCATAGTTATTCTTATATTAAACTCTTTAATCACTTCCATACAATAGTAATCAACTTTTTTAAAGCTAAGGTTAAGGGAAAGATAGAATTAATTAATAATTCCACTCTCTATATTGAAAAATATGAAAATAACAATAAATGAAATATAGAAGTTCAAATTGTTTAGGATAACGTTAAGGATGATGCTATCCTACCACAAAAAGGAGTTGAAGGAAAAAAAAAAGTTGGAAAAAAAGCAGAAAAAAAAAGAAAAAGATAATTGTAAAAAAAAAGAAAAAAAAAAGGAATTATACCCAAAAGATTTGAAAAATGTAAACAATGCAAATCCTGTTGTAGCGAACCGCTTTGTAAATACCCCTATAAACCTTGTTTCAAAGAATAATAATAGTAACAATAATGATCAGAAAATGTAGGATTTGGCCCGGGCCATTGCTATTAAGCGAAAGGCTAAAAAAAGTAGCGGGCGATAAAAAAAAGTATTATTGTAGAATATATAATATTGAAATACAAAATTTAGTTGATTTTTGTAATACGTAATTTAATATCTTATAAATTAATTAACAATATAAACCTTTCGAATGGTTAACAACCCAAATTCTTTGTTAATCCATTTACAAATATATTTTTAATCGCTAAATAGAACACTAGAAACTTTCGATTCGTATATTTTTAACAAAGCTATATATTTTGAATATTAATATAACGCAACTTTGTAGTAATATGTTTGTTTTCTTCAACAATAAAACGAATAGCTTGGGTATTATCATAATAAATTATAACAAGTTCCCATACTATTAAATTAACCTTTTTCAAAAGTTTAAAAGTAATTATAGTCTTTTTAATAATGTGTTTAATACTTAAAAACTCTACTTTCGTGGTAAATGTAATAATAGTAACTTAACAAAAGGTTTTCCAAATAACAGAGCCTTCAAATAAAAATATAATATATTCTTATAAGGATCATCTAGAATCAAAATCATCCGCAAAAAAAGTGTTGAAGTAGGATAAAAGTTGAAATATTGAATCTTTATTGTATTTATAGCCTAAATACTTTATATTCTATAAATATTGTAAACAATGATTTACAGCTTTTATATACTCCTTCAACGGATTAATCAAATAATAACTTAGTTGAAAGGCTGCAAAAGCAATGTTTGATCGAATGGTAATAACTATATAAAGTACAAAACCAACCTTTTCCTAGTAAACCTTTATAAATAAAAGAATTGCGATTCCTTTGTATTTAATAAATATCATGATGAATAAAGGGGTAGCAGCGTTGCCATTAGCGAAGCCAAATTTTTTAACTATTTTGGATATATAGATATTATAAACTAGCCAAAGCTTGTATAGCTTTTGATCCCTTATAATTCGAATTCCCAAAAACCATAAAGTATTACCCAAATCGTATAGTTTGTATTTTTTTTTGATTTCTTTAATAATTTTGTTGATTGTTTTAGTGTGTTTTCTATAATAAATAATTTGAATGTTGTTTACAAAGAAGAGTATTAAAATATATTTATCCTAAATCATATAAATATACGGCTTTTTTTTGCATTGTACTATACTAAAAAACATAAGGGTAATAATAAATTCTTTATACTACAAAACAAATGAATCCCGGAGACCATATAAAGCTCGATTAATAATAATATATTTACCAGATACTTTATATCTATCTGAAAGTAAGTATATTACAAGAATATTACTAAGGTTTCTTATAACATTAACAAAAGCGTTAATAACGTTAAATTGTTTGGTTTCTAAATCGTATTTAGCAATCATAACCATTATAATACAGAACGATTTAGCAACGAGAATTGCGGCATAAATAGATTCGATTATACTTTTGTTTTAAAGATCTTTTCGAACTATTAAATATAAACAGCATCGATTTATATACTCTTCAGAATCGTTTTTATAGTCGAAGATTTACTAAAAAAGAATTGAACAAGTATTACCCAACCTTACTTCGATTTCCCTTCAGGTTTATTTGTCCTTAAAGTTCTTAATCTCTTTATTGCAATCCTTTTTGAACCAAAATCTAAAAACATATTTATCTAATTGACCATAAAAGCGAAGAAATAATAGTACAACAAATTTGAACATTTTTGGAAAAATACTTAAAGGTTTTGAAAGCAAAAAAAAGGTTAGTTTGAAACTAATTGTAAAAGTAACAATATTATAAAGTATAATAAACTTATTTTTTTCCTCCAAATCATTTAGATTATTTTAATCTAGCCAAAAAGTATTATAGAATTCGTTTAGAAGGTTATCATTTCGAATTGACCTTAAAGATTGTACAATAACAATTCCAATAAATATATTAATCGATCTATTTCCGGTATTCTATTGATGTAGACATTGAAAGCGTTGTATAGGACGTAGTCGATTAACAGATTAATCAAAACGATTAAGTTGATAGTTAGAAAATGACTGGAATTTGTTTGGATTAAAATTAATTTTAGATATTTTTACTTGAATTGTTCGAGCTTATTTAAAGAAACAATAAAGATTAAAAACTGAAGTATATTGATTTTAATATTCCTTTATTGTATATGTTTTTAATAAAGATTGAAGAGATATAACTGATTCTTCGATTTTATAAAGTATAAAGATTTCTATTAATTTAATAAAAAGCGATCTATATTAAGAATCTACTTTGTCCTTCATTTGACTTGGAATATTAAGTGCTTTACTAACAACTATTAAATCTCTATTCTAAGAATTATAAATTTGATCTTAAATTTGAACTAATACTTCAATAATTTCGTAATCCATTCTATTACTTTAAATAATCAAGAATGCGACAAAAAAGTATAAAAATCCGCGATTAATGAGATTAATTTGATTATTATTTAATATATCCTTAATTGCTGGTGTTAAACGATTTGGTTGTACTTCAATACTAGATTTTACCCTTTCTATAGGTTTCAAAACCTATGAAATTGATAGAAGAGATTCTTTTAAATTGCTATGGTCTTTATTATTAAATAAAGAAGCTGGTTTAAGAGATATCAATATTTTAATACCCTTTAAATCTACTCTTGAAGTTGATATCTCAATAAAAATTTCTAAAGTGTACATAGTTTTGAGAATATCTTTATCCTTTTTGTTTATGACTGAAATTGAATTATTTAATTTGTAGTTGAATATAGCTTCATTAACATCCGTTTCTTTGAGAATATCAAACTTTTTAACAAAATTCTTGAGATCGAAATCGAATATAATATTAGTAATATTGTAAACTTTATTTATTCTATAAGTATAACATTCATTGAAAATAACATTCCAAGTAATAATAACTTTATTAAACTTCGGAATCCAGATTCTATAGATATACATTCTAGGTACATATTCAATCAAATATTCAATATAAACTCTTAGATTAGTTTTGTACCATTTACTTTTTATACCTATCTCTCTATCTTTATTCAATAAATACATACAACAACCGTAGCAATATATACTGTTTTAATCAAATCTCAAATCATCTGTAGTAGATTTAACAAGGTTAAGATTGTATTGTTGAAAATATTAACGAAACCAAGAATCAAAAACTTTATTTAAATATTTGAAGCCTTTACTTTTCAAAAGATTTATATTGTAAAAGTAAATGGCGGTTTGCATTGCTTTTACCCATATCTTATTAAATAATCTTAAAAAAATCTTTATTTTGATCTATTTTGTTATAATTTCTTAATCTATATATTCAACGCCGTTATTAAGTTTGTATGTATAAAAAGATGAAAGTTCAAGTTTAAAACTTTCTTTAATAATTCAATTTTCGAAAATAATATTACTTTTAATACCAATGATCGATATATCGTTGTTTTGCTTTATAATGATAATATTAAATCTATATTTGTGGTGAACCTATACTACAAAGTTTTGTAGTATTTCGAAAACTTTAATATATATTTTTTGGTTTAAAATGAAAAAGAATATCTTGCTATTAAATATATCCTTGATAATTAATAATTAGAAAACGCTAATATACTTATAAAGAAAATCAAAAAGATTCTATTGAATTTTGTAAAAAGATTTTAAAGAAGAAAAATCATTAGATTTGTATAAAACGATTTACTTTACATGTGTAATAATATAATCAATGCAATCGATCCTAGCAATTCCTTTAATTCTAACTTCTCTAACCATGTGGATTAGATACTCCAGAGCTTCTTTACCTAGATATCCTGTTTTCTTATACCAAAGCTCGTTAAAATTTTTTCTTAGAATAAATTGATTATATAAACATTAATACAATTGATTGATTTGATAAAAAGCAATCGGATAAACTATTACAATGCAATTCACAGGAACAAAGGAAGGGTTAAAAGAATAAAAAAAAAAAACAAGTTTATATTCAATAATAACTAATTTATACTTTCGAATGTAGTTGGTTAATATACGGTTGTTCTCTACAAGCTTAATCTTTAATATATCGTCGCTGTGACGCTTATGCCGTAAAAGAGCTGTTTAGAACAGGGTCAATGGAGTTCTTAGAATTTACTACTATTTAACTATACTACAAGAAAAAGACTATTATATATATATGAATCGCATAAGCAGGATACGTATACAATACATACTTGCTAATCGAGTATATAAACTATAATGTCGTATATATGTATCGGAACGTTTATTATGCCAACCGGGCAACGAAAACGTAATACTACCCCTTCTTTCAATAAAGCTCGTCCTTAAACAACTATCCGTTATTAATCCTGTATTATACCCTGTAAAGCACCTTATACGGCATTTGCCAGTTAATTAAAACAAGCAAAAAGCGTTTATCGTAAGCTTTGCGATTATTGTTGCGAAGCATATAATTGTATTTGTTTATTCTTAAGCGGTAGTGTGTATATAAGCACTTCGCAACGAAATGGATGTTTATTCAGCATTTCGAAACGGCAAAGTAATGTTTGTATTGAAAAAGAGCATATAATAAAAGCTTTTTTCTATTATAAATCTAAATCTATATCCAAATCACTTCAATTTCCTTATCAAATTCATTGCTTCTTTAAGTATATCTTTCTATATCGATAAATTGAACAATTTTACGCTAAATATAACAAAAGGGTTGTTGAGTGGAAGCTTTACCAAAAGGCAGAAACAATATGAAAATGCAGCGAATATACAGGCGATATTAATAACAAAACAATCGAAGTTAAAAGCGTTTATTATAATCAAGGTTCTTTCTTTTTTTTCCTTTTTTTTAGAGCAAGATTATAAAAATGATGAAGAAAATTAAATGAAAAGCGATAATGGTCTTGATGAGCAAAGCCTTTCAATTAATCCTATAGGTTAGCTTTTCTTTTCCTTTTAAGCATTAAATAGTAACACTAATTTAGTACAACAACAATACGCATTCGAATATTTAAATCGTTAGTGTAAGATTTTATCGATAAGGGTTCTCCACAACAAAAAACTACATTAAAATAATAACAATAATAATAATAAAACTAAATATCGATGATAAAACAATAACAATAACAATAATAGGATTGGGTATTTGCAATACTAGTTTGGGCTAGTAGCAATGGCAAAGAGTTTATTGTGAAAACTCTAAATTAATCGAAAGACAATAACGATGATGTATTTGGGACAATATATTGTAAATTGTACAAAAGGTTTATTAAATTATTGTTAAAATCGCCGGCAAGGTTATTGTTCGTTATTAACGATTATTTCGAGGATTTTAAGGGTGTATATATGCTATATATGCGGAGTTGCTTTATAAGGAACTCGAAGAAGAGATATTATATTGTATCGGGGCAAAAAGAAAAGTTTTGCTTTCTTTGTTATAATTAAAAACAAAAGTATAAAAAAGTTCCAAAGGATTAATTATTAAACGATTTTCTAAAATATTGCGAAACATTATCGATCTATAAACGAAGGGTGGAGACAAATTATATCTTTTCTTAATTATTCTTTACAACATTATTAACAAAGGAATAAATGATTTTGCAAGCGGAGCTTAAATATAAGTTCTTAAAGAAGGTATTAAAAAGAATTCTAGCGAAGAAGGAAAAGAAGCGTATAAAAAAGATTTACAAAAAGAAATTGAAGAGATATTAAGTGCGTAAGAGGTTCGGACAAAAAGAAAAGCATAGACAAGCGTTGAGAAAGATTGCTTTGGAGTTACGGTTAAAGATTGAAACATTTTAGGCGGTATCTCGTTTCAAATAAATAATATTTCTTTCTTCTCTTTTGATAACTTTGTTTATCCTTTAATTAGGTAGAGTAATAAAGGTTAACCACTTTATATTTACTTCAGAAATTCCTTTTTTCTTTGTATTATATCGAGGATTGCATTACTTTAATTGGTATTAATAATAACAATAATAATTTAATATAATACAAAGATTTCTTCGAATAATCGTAACTACGAAATAACTTGGAAAAAACGTATTCAATCGACAGCGAATATAAGCTTGTTATTATCAATATAATCATAATCATCTTTTCTACTCTTGTAAAGCTTAATCTATTCAAACAATAAGGCAAAAGAACTAAGCAATATAGGGTTCGCTTGATAAAAGTTATATAACTTGTAAAAAGCAATTTTCAAATCAAAAACGGGGTACTAAGTAAAATCGGCGTTAGCGTTAAACTAGAAGATACAATATTGTAAAGAATTGTAGATCTTTTTGATAACGAGAATTTTCTTTATTTCCCATTCAAAATTATTAGTAATATTGATAAGCGGTGGAGGCTTTTGAACTTAACTAGGGAGAAAATTATCGTAAGCTTTCTGAAGTTTATTAGGCGGAAACATTAAGTGTATCTTTATAGTGGCGAAAAGTTCGAGGCGGAAAGAGTTACTTATTCGATCTATAATCTTAAATCGATTTTGAATAAGGTAATTAAGTTTTTTAAAGGATCATTAAGTAAGGTAGTTCTTTATGTTCAACCATACATAATCTCCAATATCGAAGTTTACAATACGATAATACGAATTGATGGATTGGGTTATCCTTTTTTAAATTCGAAGGATATCTTCTTTAGCGTGGGCAACAATTGTTTGATTATGTTCAACAAATTTGCGGGCATTTTGAATATTCATGTTTTTTGTTAAAAAGCTATCCTTAATATCCCAATCCCAATTATTATGTAGAGGGTAACCATAGAAAGCTTTGAAGAGTAACAAACCTTCAAAAGATTTGTATGGAAAAGTAAACTAAGCGTAATTCATTATAAGTAGGAATTTCGATTAATCGTTTTGATAATAATTAACGAATAAGTGTAAATATTGTTGTAAATATTGATTATAAATCTTCATTTAATTATCTATTTGAAAATGGTAAATAATAGAAAATTTGATATTAGTATTTAACAATTGATTAAATTTTTGTCAAAACTTTAAAATAAATTGAGAATCTTTATCCAATACAATCGATTTAAAGGCTCCGTAATATCGATAGATGTAGTATAGGTAAAATTTGGCTTGCTCTTGTAAATCAACTTCCTTATAGCAAAGAATGGAAATGGTCTGTTTTATTAATCGATCGATAATTACGAAAATATTGTTGTAATTATGCTTATCCTTATTGAAATTGTAATAATCTATAATAACATCTTGTTATACTCGTTTAGGAATGGGGAACAAATATAGCAAACCGGGAGTGCAATTTCGCGGTATAGAACTGCGTTTATAAGCGTAGTAATTGCGTATATATTAGGCAATTGTTGTAAGTATACCAGGCCAATAGTATTGTTTTGACAATAAAAAATAAGTTTTCTTAATTCCAGGATATACTGTAGAAATTGAATCATAAGCCTTTCGAATAAGGAACGTATAGAGATTCTTCAAATCGGGCATCACTAAGCGATCGTTGTACAATAATAAACTATTCTAGAAAGCGAAATACTTATGGCCTTTAAATGCTTCAACTTATAAAGCTTGTAGACTATTAAGAAAGCAATTAACATCAAGGATACGGTTAACGATATTAAAATAAAAGACAATAAAAACTAAATCTATAGTAAACAATACGTTATTATTGGTCTCTTTTTTTAAATTGTTCTACATAATCCTTATATCGATTTGATTATCCTTTATAAATTACTAGAAGCGATTCTTCTTTTTTGTTTAATTTTGTATATCGAGCTTATTAATACAATATATAAAAGCATTAGCGAAGGGATTGTTTTTGCCGAGATGGTATATAATAACAAAATTGTAATCAATTAACAATTTGGCTTATCAAGCTTATTAAATGTTCAAAGCTTTAGTAATTATAAAATATTCCAAAGCTTTATAATTTGTATAAACTCGAATTTGATGAAGAAAGCCAACTAATTTTGATTTCTAATGGTTAAAAAAGCGTATTATCGATAATATCTTTTTATCGTAAACTTTGTAGTTCAATTCAACAAAAATTATGGTTTTGAAGAAATATACTATAGGTAGCTAATTGTTATCATGCTTTTGAAAAAGCATATTGGCGACCATTTTATCCAAAACATCGGTTTCAAATATATAAAAAAGGTTATAATCGTAGTATTGAAGCAAAAGAATAGAAATAAGCTTTTGTTTCAAAACGTTAAACATATTGCAATACAAATCGTCGAAATGGAACAGGGTATTAACTTTGGTAAGTTTTGTTAAAGGTTTGGTTATAATACTATAGTTTTTGATAAAACGACGATAAAAATTGCAAAAACCAAGGAATGATTGGATTCTCTTAATGATTGTAAAGTACATCCAATTCTCAACTACTTTTACTTTCTCTGGATCAATTTCAACACTTTCGATGAAAATGATAAATCCGAGATATTTGGTACGTTTAACGTTAAATTTACATTTCTTAAGGTCAGCTTAAAGACCAATAACCTCAAATCAAGCCAGGATTAGTTTAACTTAAACTTGATAATCTTTTTTGTTTTTAGAATAAATCAAAATATTGTTAAAATAAGCAATGCAAAATATATTTAAATAATTGAAGAATATATCGTTTATATACCTTTAATAAATTGTCAGGTTGTTTGTAAGGCCAAATAATACAATTTTGCATTTGTAAAAATCGTAACATATATAGAATGTAATATATTCCTTAAAAGCAGGATTTATCCTAATCCGATGAAAAGCTTAACGGATATCGAGCTTTGTATAAATCTTTGTATTAGCGAGATGTATAAGCGTTTTGTTAATTAAAAAGAGAGAATATTGATCTTTGCGGATGAGAAAGTTCAATAAACGGAAATCGATACAAAATCGAAGTGCATTATTAGCTTTTCGAATAAATAAAACAAATGCTATATAAAGAGTTTGATTAAGTTCTATAAATTCTTTAGCTAGGTTATCAATTAAATATTTTTTGATAATTTCTAGCTATTCCAACGATATCTTATAGAATGGATTGTATCTCAAAGCTTTTTCCTTTTTATCTTTCAATATAATTTTGTGATCATATAGACGATGAGGTAATAGTATATTCGAATCGGTTTTGGAAAAGGCCTTTTGGAAAGCTTTGTATACCGAAGAAATTGAAGGTTTTTCGTTAATAACAACAAAAGCGTTGTTCAAACGTGATTAAAATCCAATATACTAGTAAACGTTTATAACAATTAGAAGTTAATCTTTCTGGTTTTGTTCTTATTAATATTTTTGTATAACAATTTTAATATCGTTAAGAATAATAGCGAAGAGCTTATTGTACTTGTATTTTTTGCACGAGAGTTTAAATTGTACGGGTGTAAAAGCGTAAATATTGATAATATTGAATAGAAAATGAAATAACGATTTATAAAGTTTTTGTAGCTTTACAATATAAGCTTTCTTAAACAATTATTAAAGAGCTTTCTCAAGTATTTGTTAAAGAGAAAAAGGAAAAAAAAGAATCAAATTTCTTTGTAGATATAAAGTTGAAGAGTTGTACCGTAGATACGATAATAAATTTGAGCTAAATGTTTTATTGTTTCTAATAGATATCGAGCTTATTATCTCTTTGATCAATGTTTTGTTGTACAAATCGGTTGATCTTCTTCTGTTTCAAATTATTTTTCGAAAACAATAGGTTTTGATTCAAAAAGTATATAAATGATTGTTCTAAAAGTTATTTAAAGTATCGATTAAAACAATCGAGTTTCGCTTGCGATTTTGAAAATTATAATTTACTCAGTATAATACTATAAAAACCTAGGTCTATAATAAAAAATGGAACAAATAATTGCTTTCAATTATTAATCAAAAGATTAAAAAAAGTGTAATAAATGATAACGCGACCCTGTATATTATTATAATCTTTAACATTAATAAAAGTTTCAAATAAATGATAATATAGTTTAAACAATGGAAATAAAAAAGTAAAAAACGTAGTATTAATAAAAACATATCCGTTTGTTTTAAAGTTAAGAAAAGTATTTGATCTAAAAGAGTATCCGTTTTTGGAAAGGATATAAGGTAGGATCATAGCCTGACTTCCCATTAGTTTGGTTAGATCAAGGAATTGTATATTTTTAATAACACTCAGAAAAAAGTCTTTATTTAAATGCTTGTTTTTAAACGGGTGTCTTTCGTTTAATACGTTGATTCAACGTTTTTAATGTATATTTGAGGATCGAAATGATCCTCAGCGTTATGGAAGTCTTTAATGGACTTGCCATTAACAATAACAACAAAATCAATAAAAACGTTTGCTTTCATTTTGTGGAAATTTGTTCGCGGTATTTGAAAGCGAGTTTTGAGAACAAAAAAAAAGGGCGATATTCCAGGTGAAGACTCCGGGGGTCGGACTTTTAAAAGTTTCAGTATATCCCGTCAAAGTGTTACATAGCGAATAAAACGGTTTGAATTGAGCATATTGAACTACATTAATACTAGAATAGTTAACGCTTCGATTCGTTTGGAAAAGGTGGGCCAACATTGTAATGGATAGCTTTTTAGCAAGAGCAAGCTTTTAAAGAGTATGATACCTATTTCTTTCTCGTATAAAAACTTTGTTTTCATCAATTTTGATCAATTTATTGGCTAGCTCTTTTATAGTAAAACAATTATTTTTATAAAAAATTATAGTTTAAACTAAGTAATTGAAAATCTTGTTTTCGAGATTTTTGAATAGTTAAATATTGTCGATAATCTTGGCTTAGATTACCAAAAGTTTGAAAATCCTATACTATTCCAAAAAGTGGTTATATTGAATGAAAGGATTATTAAGCATCTTTCAATAGTTATATTAAGTATAGACATATTTAATCTCTACAGGATTATTATAAATTGCGGCTAGTTAGTATACTAATTCCGCGTTAATAAAACAAGGAACTTATATATATAATATATAAAAGTACTTTTAAACTTTCAATTCTATCTAGTCTATAACATAAATATATCGAACTATCTCTAAATCGAGAATATTAGCATATAGATCAAAACGTTCAAGAACAAATATACTTCATAAATTTGCTTAAAGTTCTACATCATCGTTTAGCTTTTTGGTAAAATTAATTATTTTGGGATGATATGAACAAATGAAATGAAGGAAATATAAAAGGTTTAAAAAGTTGTATTTGCGAATAAGGAATCGATTACCCTTAGCGTAACGATTATTACTAAATTTGAAAGGCGAAAAGTTAAAGATAGAGTTATCAAGGTTATCGATTTACAATCTTTTTGAAATTCTCTTACAACTTTTGCAAAATTAATGTTATTCTTCTATAATAGAGTATCGATCAGTTTCAATAAAAGAAAAAATTGTTCCAAAGAAAAAAAGATTGGAAAAAAAAGTAATAAAAGCAATATTATATGCAACCTCATTGCGTAGCCGTTTAATTTCTATAACTTAAGCAAAAAGAACCTTTCGCATAGCGTATTCGTTTTTGCGATCCTAAGAATTAGGGATATACAAAATAAAATCGTAAAGAGTATTTTTTGGAATAAAGACGGATTGTAAAGAAAGCATTGCTTTTTATTTTGTTTCTTTATTTTTTCCTTAACCTTGATTTTGAGTAGTTATATTAAAAGCAAGATCAAAGGTAGAACAAAAAGTTAGTAATGCGGACGCAAAGCTCGCTAACGCGATATCTTAACCAAAAGACGTAACGGCGTTAATGTTGAACTTGCCGAAAAGAGAATGGAATATATCGAAAAGAAAAAAAGAGCAAAAGGATTTCCGAAAGTAATAAGGAGTATATCGCCGTTAAACTAAATCTAATATTAATCTTCTTTTTATGAGTAAATAATCTCGTTGCTTAAAAGCGTTTCTAAAAAAGTATTATTAAAGAAAGTATTCTTTTAAACAATCACTAAATGGTTAAAACGACTTGATATTTGAATAGTAAATAATGTAACGCTTATACTATAAAAAAACTATTTAAAACAGGATCAATAAAATTCTTAAAATTTACTATTACTTGACTATACTATAAAAGAGAGATTGTTATATATACATAAACCGTATAAGCAGGATACATGCACGGCACGTATTCGCTAATCGAGTACGTAAACCGTAACGTCGTATATGTGCATCGGAACGTTTGCCATGCCAGCCGGGCAGCGGAAGCGTGACAGTCGCCACTACAAAACCATGCCTCCTTTTCCTTTATAAAAAATTCTGAAATTAGATTAGTATAAAAGTTTAGTACAAAAGCTATATCGTTAAATACCAAATCCCTAGTATTAGAACCGAACTCGCTATATAAAAGATTCTTGAATATGCGAATGCTTTTATCAAAAACAAAAAAGGAAATGATTGCAAATTCAATAAAATCGTTGGCATTTGTTAATCGATATACATCCTTATCCAAAAGCTTAACATCGTTAATCAAATGTAAAGTATTATAATTGTTAAAAAAAGTGCTTTGGGAAAGGTAATGAAGAGAAGTTAATAAAGCAAAAGAGTATATACTATTAGTATCTTCAAATTTTATCAATACAATACTAATAGTAATTGCAAAGAAAAGGAAAAGTTTCAATTTATCTTTTTTACTAATAGTATTAAAGCTATTAGTAATATTCAACCAATCTTTCTTTTTTAATACCTTGTACAAGTTTTTCCATTTTGGATCCTTTAAACGTACCTTGATATTTTAAATCTTGGTATTACTCAACGTAACTTTATGCTAAACGTTATTTCTAAATGTAAAAGTTTATTGCAAACGATAGTATACATCAACAGCGTATCGGTGTTTGCGAAGATCAACGTATTTGCGGCAAAAACATTTGAACTTATTGTTGTTGAAAAACTTGTTATTAAAACGAAAAGCTTTATTAGAAGAAAAAGTATTAAATAAAGAAGGATTGAATAAAAAAGGATTAAATAAAGTTGAGTAACTTAAAAATATAACATAAGCTTCTTTGAAAAATGCTTTTTTAACATCTTACATTAACAAAAAAAAATTTTGTTTAATTTGTTCAAAAGTAAAAGGCTTTTTGTTGATATAAAAAAAAGTAATAACAATTTTTCGTTGTATACTCTTAATCCAATAAGAATCGAACTTTTTGATTATAGCAAAAAATTTCTTAATAGTTAATAATCCTTTAACATTAAGGATATTATAGATTATCGTTTTTTAATAGGCAATCTATTACTCTTGAACCCATTTAATATTATTAATTCAAGCAACAATAATAGATACAAATATATTAAAGTAATTTTTTTGAATTTTTATAATGGTTTGATTGTTAATAAGGCAAAGACGCGATTTAAAGTAGCCAATTATTTGTTAAAGTGTACAACCATTCTTTGCGCCTATTTAAAAATTTATTAAATAAACAAAGTTAATTATTGTAATTATCCAAATATATATATCCCGATACTTTTTGTATTTCGAATTATATTTCTCTCTGTAATTGCGATAGTTAACTTTCCGAATTATATACTCTTTTAAAGTATTCTTTGGAATTAAATAACCAAAATGTTCGGATCGAATTAAAAAAAAAGCTTTCGATTTTAAGGTTTTTTTTATAGCAATGTTTGCAATAAGTTTTACAATAGCAAATTTATATTCAACGATATTTTTTACAAATTTTGCAATATGTTCGCGATTTAATTAATTAATTATTGTTTTAAAGGTAAAAGGAAAAGGTTTCGGGATAGTTAATTAATCAATAGGTTTATGGTTAAATGAAAATTTAACATCAAGATTGAAAATGCTCTAAAGGTTATATAAGGTATAGAGACTTTGTAATCCAATGTACCATTTTGACTAATTATCGCTAATATTAAATTTAACAAAAACAAACGCTATAGTAAAAATGGTAAAGTTTAAATAAAAACTAATAGTAAAGTTTGAAAATGTTAAAAAAGTAAAAAAAGTATAAAAATCGTGAAAATATTAATTAAAGCGATAATAAGATATTGGTAATATTAAAAGCTAATCAGGCTTATAATTATCATACAATAGTATAATATAAATCACGGTAATGGAAATCGAAAAACAATATAAACGTATAGTTTAATAGTATAGGTAGTGAAAACTAGATTCATATAATAAAGAAAAGCTTGATTTATTTGATTTCAAACTCTAATAATTAAAGGTTTATATAAATATAATATAAAGTAGTAATAATACCTTGATAAAAGTATTACTTTGGTAAAGAATACGTAGCCTCTACTGTAATAGAGCTAGTATACCCAAATACGGATAAGTAAAAGGAGTAAGGAATGTACTAGAAGTATAGGAATAATACTAGGGATAGCCATATCCCGTAACAATAAACAATTAAATTGTTCTTTAAAAATATAGATTTATAAGCTTTATTAACAAATCCCAATTTGTTTATTAAAAGAGAAGTATACATTCTATTTTATATAAACGATTTGCTAATATTGGGATTACAATTTGTAGTTAATACAATCAAAAAGATTATAGGTTAAAGATAAAAGTGTAAAGATTTTGGATCGATACAAATCTTTTTAGAAATCCAAATCAAGCGGAATAAAGCTTAAAGATCTTTCAAAATATATTAAAGAGTGTATATTAAAAAGCTTTTGAAACGATTCAAAATCTATAATTCAATGTTTCGGAATCTCTTTTTTTCTATTAACATTATACTAAAACCAGTTATAATAGCAAAGCTACTTAGCGAAAGCGATAAAGCTTTATATTTATAAATTATTGAATTAAGGATTTATTTAATAAACGAAACAAAAAGCGACTTTGCGTTTCTAATTGATTAGCTCGCAAAAATGATGTATACTTTTGGAAAAGAGCATTTAATCCTTATAAATCACTTTCTAGAATTCTTCGATAATATAATCAATATTGGTATAACTTATTCGAATCGATTACGGCATTTGCTATATTCCTACGATATTTTTACAAATGCTATATAGGGTTTAAAGGCGGATCGAAAATCGATACAAAAAGTGGTTGTTATTTGATACGAAGATACAATAATATGGTTTTTAAACAAGCAAAAATCTATGGTATTCTATATAATGAAAGTTGAGATTATAGTTGCAAATAAAGATGCAAAAAAGGTTATATAGTTCGAAAAGTTAATTATTGATTTAAAAGAACAAACCTTTTCAAAACCATTTATATTTATACTATATTGCAACAATAAAAGCAATATTGATTAAATGCAAAAAAACAAATTCTATAATAAAGTTAAGTATATTGATATATAATAGCATTTTATACGAAAGAATATAATCGAAAACAAAAGATTACAAATGGTATAAATTCTTGGTTTTAAACAAAAAACTAATATTTTAACGAAACAATTGATCTACTCTGGATTTTTGATCCATAGCAAAAAGCTTAATCTTGATTTCGAAAAACGTTAAGGGAGCTTTTGTATCGCAATACAATATAGCTATAAAATACTAAACTTCTAAAAGGAGATATAAATATTATAACAACAATAGATTATTATTGCGAAAATTAATAAAGCTTTAAAACATATATACAACGCTAGGAAATCGAAAATAATAAAAGAAATAATTGTTTCTACAAAATATTCAATTATACAGATTTTTAGGTTTGAAATGAACCAATCAAAGTACGTTTTGGGTTTATATAAAGGTTTAAAAAATATAGAATCATTAATATCAAAAAGCATTTCAAAAAGCTTTCAAAAACGCTTTTTTAAAAAGCTTTTTCTTTATATGATTCTGATGATCGAATTCGACTATAGGGGGGCTGTTGTAATTATGTGTAGCGCTATACCTAGTTAGGTGTCTTTACCTCATATACTCAGTAGAACACATATGTCACTTCTAGCATATTAGATAATATACACACTCTACCACTACAATAATTTTATACGTAATCTTGCGTAAGGTTCCCCTAAAATCTCCTATTGGCCATGGGTGATTCGTAATTCGTAATTCGTAAAAACCTTATGGGCGTGTTTCATCCCATCTTTTTGGCTTTTCTTCTCTTCCCTCTCTCTTTCTGTCCCTCGTCTCCTTTCTCTCTCTCGCTGTCTCCATCTCATCCAACCACTCAGCGTACAACATTTCCTTATCGTCCATCTTCCCCTTCCGTCTCCTATCTCTCCCCATATTTACGTATGCTCCGCCACCTGTTAGCCAAGACAACCACAAGACTGGTCGCTTCACTCATGCATCCATAACCTTCTCCTCGAGCAACGCAACGCATCGCTTACTCTATCCTATTACTACCACTCGAGTCTTACTATATCAAGTCGACCAGTCCTTCAGTCCTTCCTTGACTCCTTGTAGACTCGCTCGCTCACTCACTCACTCACTCACTCACTCATGGACTGACTGTCCCGTCGTACCATGCATGATACATGATACAGCAATAGAGTAATCATCTAATCACTTCACCCCACACAAACACACGAGCCTTTCCCTTCCTCCCCTCCCCTCCCCTTCTACTGCATGATTATTGCTAAAAGAAACCCTCACCCCGGTACCTATTGGTCATACATCATCTCAAAGTTCATACTATCATACAACTACACTACGTACTTTCCAATACTGCCCTTGCATCTCCAAGCAGTTCATCCTCCCAAGACAGTCCAGCCATATCAAATCACCGACGAGAAAAGCTGAGAGGCTCTCAGTCTTTTTGGGCGTGCGTGATGAAAATGTTATGTAATTCCGAGATTGGCGCACGTCGGCCCTTGACGCCCTGGGAAATTGTCTGGTGTCACATAATTCGGGTGGCTTTGGTTGCGCAGAGAGTGGGATGCTTGGGGATGGGGGTTTGTTGTCTTTCGCTTTTCACATTTTGATGTCATACCAAAAACATGCGTGATCGGAGCACACATATGAGGGACCCTGGGAAATGCTAACGCCGAATCATGGTTCACCAGGTTGGGGGGGGTGTGGAGGGCGGTGAGATTCTTCATAAAGCATAGTACTGTTACGTGTTGTGTAGGTATTGCTCTTCATTGCTGCTGCTGCATTGCTGACGGTGTCATGCCAATCTCTTACCTCATCTTTTGAGGCGGGATGTCACTGTATAGCAGTGTATCGGTATTCCAGTCAAATTCGGTAACGGCGCGTGGGAGAAAATGAAGTGGCGTGGAGATGAGGGCGGTACGCTATGATGAGTTGATATTTTAGGTAAGAGGTAAGAAGTAAGGGGGGTGAAAGGTAAGAAAGAGGTAAGAGGTAAGAGGTAAGAGGTAAGAGGTAAGAGGTAAGAGGTAAGAGGTAAGAGGCAAGAACAAAAGGCAAGAGACTCGAGAGAGGTAGGAGGACGAGGAGGACGAGAGGGAGGAGGAGGAGGAGGACGAGAGGGAAGAGGAGTTCAAAGGAATAAATAAAAACTTTAATCGTGGGGGAGGGGAGGGGGGCAGTACACGTGTATTGGCGTGTAACATCACCAAGCGATTGCCGACACTGCATTTTGATGGCGATGGCCATTACCGGTGAGTGACGAGCAATTCCGTTCGTTCAATCAACGGATGAATGAGATATGAGATACTCGAGTACTGGACTGGACTGGACTGTACTGGACTGGACTGTACTGTACAATATTCCAACTCCAAAAGTATTCACCGGTCAGACTAAAGACCTCCGAAGATACCCCCTTGGAAGTCTAAGAGATGAAATTCAAACCCCCCCTTTCTTCATTCCTTCATTCCTTCATCGCAGATATCGAGAAGACCGCGGGGTACGAGTCGAGTTTATCGATAGGTTAGTACCCCGCATTCATCAATCATCATCAATCGCGATAACCCCCAACCAACCACCAACCAGGTGAACCAACCAACCAGTCTTATCTATCGTCCGTACCAGAAACACAACACAACACAACACAACACAACACACCACAGCACAGCCGTCCTCGAAGGCCCAACGGGAATTGAAAAGAAGAAGTCGGAAGTGGAAGCCAAAGCGAAAGCGAAAGCGAAGACAAAATTAAGGATCAAAAGTCAAAACCATACATACATATATACATACATATATACATACACACAGTACCCCCGCTCTCCTCTCCT
>NGKF01000001.1:4670015-4691088 GCA_002162555.1 Monilinia aucupariae
CCCAAAAAAGAAAGAAGAAAAAAAGAGAAAGGTATAGGGATCTACAAATCGGATGGGAGAAGATGGGGTAGATACAAGCACAACAAGTAAACGATACAGTAGAAACCCATAGGAGCTCGTAGAAGAAGAAGTTTCACTGGTACAGTACTCAAATCGACTACCACCATACTTACCTTACCGACTAGGTTTTTTGGCTACTTTTTATTCTTCATTTTTCACTCTTTACTCTTTACTCTTTACTCTTTACTCTTCACTCTTCACTCTTCACTCTTCACTCTTCACTCTTCACTCTTCACTCTTCACTCTTCAACATACTGTAGTTGTTGCTGTGATTGTCGTTGTGGCCTAGCATCTAACAGCTATCTACCTATCTACCTATCTATCTATATACATATATATACCCGACTATACACATACACAAATCCACCATACACACCATACACACCATACACACCATACACACCATCGGCAAAACACAAAACACAAAACACAAGACCCAAAAGGAATTCCACCCAGGTTCCCTCTTCTCTCTCCATCAAAAAAAGAGGGGGGAAGGGGGGCGAGGGAGGTCTCCAGAGGATTCATCCATCCATTCAGATGATTTTGATCTCGTGAGGCTTCTTGATGATGATTTACATATATGCTATATACGCTCGGATGAGGGGAGGGAGCGGGGCGGGAGGAGGAGATAGTGGAGAAAACACATGATGCGGAGGGGGAGAGTTGGGGGAAATGGTGTTCAACAACAGAGAGGATTTCAATAATGGCCAAGTACTCAGTATGTGATCGAGTTGACTCAATATGAAGTTGGCAGTAGACACGCACGCGATGCGCGAAATAAATCGGGTAGCAAGGTCGAACATATCTTCTTTCTATAGCACTCTTCAATGTCCTATTTCGGATTTGATCATCATGTGGTATGGACTGTTAGGCTTGAATGCCTCACGATCCTCTCCCATATTCCATCTCGGATTTGACGGCTGAAATGGTGTCTCGCACGCTTAGATGCAATTTGGAATGAAGGTATTGGTGGGTGTGCGATTCATTTGGGCTAGTTGTGGTGGTCGGAAGCCTCTTAGATTGGTGTCGTGAAGTATCATACTCGTAAGTCTCCTGATTGAATCATCTTTCCTCTCGGGCCTTCGCCTTCAACCACTCCCCTATCTATAGCTCAGCTTCTGCACTTCTCTCTGCAGCGGCTCTTGCTTCCACTTCTAGCGCTTTCCTCTCTTCCTCGGCTCTATCCTCATGAGTCTTATGGCCGGCAAAAATAGCCAAAAGCCCCAAATCATAGCCCACTTTCAGCGCCCCGGCCGAAACAAATACAATCCAGAAGAGGTTCCTTCCAGCCAACACACCTGTGATGACTGGGCCAAGACTTTGTGCAAATGTCTTCACGACATTTACAAGACCCATGACTGCGGTACGTTCATGTGGGTGGACAACCGCGGCGATGAAGGCAGTACGTGGTGCCTGGTCCATAGACGAGGTGCAGTGGCGGAGAATGAGGAAAGTTATTGCTAACGGAAGCGTGGAAGGAACGGGAACCAGAGAGAGAAATATAGAGGAGGGGAGATGTGTGAATGCCATTGTCTGTTGAGGAATTGTACATTAGAATCTTCGATAATTTGACAAGAATCAGAAGAGTATACCTTTACATTTCCGAGACGCTTTGATAGAGATGAAGCGACAAGCATGGATCCAGCTGATATGATACTCGTGGTGAAGAAAAGAGACCCCAGCTTTCCTTCTTCGATACCGAATTTTTCATGGAAGAAATAGGTCACCCATGAGCTATATGGATCATTGGATTAGCTCGTCTAAATGGCAAGTGATGCGGGATACTTACAGGGGTACAAGACCAGTTGCGAAAGAATCGAGTCCTAAGAGAAGACAGAGATTCAAGACAACAGGTTTACTCTCTTTGCTTATATCGGGCAACCTCGATGTAGGATAACCTTTCTTCATAGCTACCACATCTGCCGCTCCAGCCCCTAGCAATGGCGCAGTTTCCGGGTCCTCAATTGGTGCATCTTTCTTCTCGACCTCAACTGCTTGGGTAAGTCCAATCGAGAGTAGAAACTTGATAAACCCAAATATCGCATAACCCCAAAACACAGCTCGATATATAGTAATATCCGCCCACCCTGCTTCATTCCGAAGATAAGTGATGACCCATCCCGAGGCAACGAATCCACACGCTTGACCAGCTGTTCCCAACAATGAATACCATGCATATATATCGCTTCGATTTGATGCGGGAGTAAGTTGTGCGAGAGTCGATTCTTCAATTGCTCTGAATGGACCGATTTCATTTCCGCTGTGTACATAATATCAGCACCTCCGAACGGCAACAAGAGTTAGCTGCAGAGGTACATACCTAGGACTGATGACCCCCAACACTGCCGCAGCAAGTAGGCCCCAGTAATTCTCACAAAGCGCAAAAACAATGCCGCTCCCCATCATTAGCCCCGAGCCCACCGCCAATATAGCTTTCCTTCCCAGCGCATCTGCAAATAGTGTAAGACCAAAGCTAATAACTGTATCACCAACCAAAGTCAAGGTCATAAAAAGCCCTATCTCCGTCTTGGAGACATGAAGCGCCGACAGGTATTCAACAAGAATCAGAGTGGCGGTAGCATATGCAAACATTCGGGTAAAGCGCTGGAGGCATAGTAGTTTGGTATCGATGGACGATTTGTAGAGAGTAATGAGGCCCAACTCGGCAATTATACTGTGGAGGTGTTTCATCACCATTGTAAACTACTTGATTGTATCAATCGTGGTGAGACAATTGGAGATAATCTTGAGCTTCAGTTTCCGAACCTTCGGACTGTAGAAGATTCAGCGTGAATCTTCATTCATCTAATATCCAACTGGCTGTTGATCAATGGGATCGATGATTAGGAACAGAACAGAATGGAAAGGAAAGGAAAAGATGAACATTGCAGATGAGTAGAGAAAAAGGAGAAGGAAAAGAGGTATCTCATATCTCTTATACCTAGCTAGTGATTCAGCATAAGTTTGAACGACACCTGCCCGTGGTTTATATTGGTTGATGAGTGGATTTCCATTCCGAGGCTTTTCATTCCCACGTTTGTGACCCAAAAGTTGCAACTGGAGCTGACATTTACTGAGCGCATTAAATGAAGCTGCGCCAGTTGCTAGGTACGAGTAATAAATAACCTTATCGTTTAAGGTTAACCGATCACTAGTAGAGTACATATCGTGCTAAGTCGTGATTTTAGCGACATCTGACAAAATTGACGGTGGAGAAAAAACGAGAGAAAACTGATCAGATTTTACCCACGACATTGACAGCGACAGCGACATGGACAACGACAACGACATGGACAACGACAACGACAGCAACAACAACATTCATTCTTTTCCTCTGATGAATAACTCCATAAACAAGTAGTAAGTGCTACTGAAAGTCAATTGATATCCGTTTACAACATCATGCCATGATATCGTGTGTAACCAAGCTAGGTTGATTTCTTGGTTAACAAATCATGGTTGTGAAGGTATTCATTCAAAGTTGCAATCCCTATTTAGCATTTCTATTTGATCTTCAAGCGTGGATCTCGATGGAGTTTGACTGTTATGAAATTGCCCTGAAGTAAGGAAGCCTTTTTCTTTGTGAGACATCTATCCAATGCGGAAACTGCATGCCAAAGATATCTTTGTTGTAAAAATTTACCTGAAATCCAACAATATCTTCATTTCCACCAAAGCTACTACTTATTACATTGTTAAATATCAATAACACCGAAGAAAGGTACAGCCATCATACCTAGCAGGGCAAGGCTCCCTCGAGCAGCGAAAGATGAACCGAAGACTACGCCTAAAACAATTAGAAAAAGCCCAAGCCGTCCGAAGAAAACCTCTCCTGCAAAGATATCTACTTCAAAAGCAGGTTCAGCTCATGATGTGAAAGGGAAAGCAAAAGAGGCCGATATAGCAACGCCAGCAGTGCCTTCGGCCGCTCCCAACAACGAAATCATACGTCAAGAAGCAATCTACCCAAATCCATCTTTCACAGAAAGCCCTCGCAGGAATACCGCAGCTTGGCTCTCTCAATGGGATTCTGCCAAATCTCCTGGTCTTCCTTTCTCGGAATCGGAAAGACGGTTGGTTAATGGAACTCCAAAGTCTAAATCACCGAGGCCTGCTAAATCAAATCAAGAACGAGCATCCTTGACGTCAAGCAAAATGCAAATTGCAATTCCTTCACCATCTGTGAAAGACAGAGGAGAGAAAACATCTCAGATTTTCGATGCCGACAAACAACACCGCTTGAACTCCTTGACGGAAGCAAGATTCCCCGATCCGACTTATCCTCGGGCGAGCATATCTGATGGAACAGAGCCTTCACCTGGGCTCAGTACTGCCATGGGGTTCAAATGCTCACCGGGATTTGGTGGACCATGTGGTTTCAACCCTAGCCCAAGAAGTCACTTTGGCTTGGATGTAAGGCGAAATAGTTCTGCGAAGTTTGGGAGTGGAGATCCATCATCATCGGAGCAGACCAAACCAACTAACCCAATTGATCCAAGTACTGATGCTGATCCCAGTTCTCGTATCGATGGGGTAGAAGCCGGGCCTTCGCCATCTAAAAGCCTATTCACAAATCCAAATCCCTTTTTCTCGGAATATTTGCGGAAAAATTCGACAGATTGGGATAATTATTCGAATTGCAAGCAGGATAAATTCACTGGGCAGGATTGCGGGGGGCATCAACCATTCCAGCCCGGATTATTGGGACGCTATGGGCCATTCGGACGATCATTTGGCCCACATGGGCCGTTTTTTGGACCTGGAAACCCACAATACTACAACCCTGAAATGCAAGATTCTGGGAATCATTCAAGCTGGACTGCTCCGCAGCTACCAAGCTTCCCGTCGACGCTTGAATTTCCTTCGATTCTAAATTTCTCTTCTACTCCTCCGAATATCCGAAATAAAGGATCTTCTCAGCCGGAACAGACCGCTCAAACATCCGCTGTTGAGAATACCTCAGTAACCGAAAATTTGGAGACCCTAGGTATAAAAGAAACTAGAATGACACGAGAGAAAACCATGTTTGTACCAGGAGGAAAGATTACCAAAACAACTACCACAGTGTTTACACCCACTGATGAAAAGAAGAGGAAGGGCAGAAATATAGAGACGCCACCCGAAGACAAAGTTGGTATAGTGATAGTAGATAAAGAGGGCAATGTCGATGTTGAGTCTGGAGACTGGCTAGCAGGATTTAATAAAATCGATGGATGGGAGGTGGAAGCTCTACTCCATCGAAACAAAAGGTGGCGGCCACATAAAAATAGGAATGGGGCTAACAAAAAAGGAGTCGCGAAGAAACCGATTCTTAAGAAAGCCACGCCATTGAAAGAATTTGCTGCGCCGTTGAGAAAGACGACCTCCACCAAGTCTCAGCCGATCAAATCGACATCTACTACACCCACCTCAACCAACACCGCTCCAAATTCTCCAGAACCTGGATCCACCCTGAATCCAGAGCCTCCTATAGTGGAATCTAATCTGGACTTCATTCCATTTGACTTTCCGGACGACGGTGACATGAGATCCACCCGATCACGAGCTACAAGAATATCGAAACTAATTTCCCAACCCGTTAAAAGGGGAACAACATCCAGAGCCACTCCAGCAAAGAAAACCTCTATTCCTCCACCAAAAACGGCCCCAAAAGTTACTCCATCCACAGCCAAAGCCGCCACCCATAAAACTGTGAAGTTCCCCTCGGCCCCCGCTAGTAGCCTCCAATCAACCAGCCCACCTACCGCCGAACATTCTTCAGTAGGCTTGAGATCCCAGATTACGACAGATGGATTGGAGCGAGCAACTGACGCTCCCACACCGATCAAACCAAAAGATCCCAAAAGCAAAGTATTTACCAAGTCCAACACAACAAAATCCAAAGCCGCAACCTCCAAATACACACTTTCAAAGATGCCCGCAAAAGAGTCAAAAAAGACCTCCCCAGTGAAATCAAAGCCCGTGGCCTCAACCTCCAAGCCCAAATCCCAACCACAGTCGGTCATCCACAAAGCGAAAAAGACAAGAAAAAACGTCCCCACACCGGGAACTGCTCGCCCTTTTGGAGAGTTCTCCAGCAGCATCCCTGAGCTCGAGAGTCAAGTCCAACACCAAGTTTATCTGGCTGATCAAGCTGCTAAAAATATGGAGCGACGGCGTGGAAAAGATGCCGAGCAAGCTGCTAAAAACTTTGAAGCGCTCATGGGGTTTGTGGAGAAAGGGCGCAAGGAGTTGGATAAACGGCGGAACACTCTCGATTCATGAAGGGGGGTTTTTTTTAAAGAATATGAAGCAGACTACGAACATGTGAGAGAGTTTGGAAAGAATATTTGTCGTTTTATTGTTTCTTTTGAACGTTTTGAGTCTTAATGGTTTCATGATGACAACCGAGCTATTGGAGTTAGAGAAGCAATATCTTGTATGTATAGCCATATCAATCATTTTCTTTTACATCGGCCTATCTGCCACTAGCTCATCTGCAACTCTTGATTTAGAAGTATTTACTCTTGCCTTTGTTCTTCTTTAATCCATGGCCATGTGCCTACTCATGTATGCATATATCATTCTAGCCTCCAGATTTCGCTGCGACGAAAGAAGAAAACTCTTATCCAAAAGGAAGATCGCCTATCAGATCGCAGGAAAGTAAGTACAAGGAGTCAGGAATCGACCCCGGTCTTAAATTAAATACATGGAATGCAGAAAACACATCAATATGAACATCAACATCAAATTCGACCGTAAAATAAATTAATAAATGTATGAAGTTGAATTATAGGGATTTTGCTGAACCACAATGTCCAAGGAGTGGAACATTTCGTTCGAGCCCCGGAAAAAGCCTCCCAACTCGCAACCACGACTGACGAAATGCATCAAAAAGCCATGCTAAGAAGTCAAACCCGAAGCCCAGGCACCGAGGAACGAGGGCCAGAAAAGAACCTCATCTAAAGGCTCTTCTCCAACGTGACCAATTCTCGAAAGCCTTCTTTCCATTTTGCCGTCTCATCACTAGTGGGATGCGGCAATGGAGCACGACCAAATCCTCCATAGCCCAACCAGCTCTGCATGCCCGCCTTGGTGCTCACGACACCTCCCTGAATAGCCGCCCAATCACCGTGAGCAACGACGTCCTGAAGCTTCTGCGCCTCGCCAACTTTCCCTTCGTGGAATAATTTGGTCATCTCGATGCACGCTTTCGGGGCAATATTGGCCAGCCCGGCTAGAATCCCATGACCACCCCCGATCAAGCTTTGTAGGGTGAAATCGGCACTGCCTCCGAGAACCAAGAATTGGGGAGCAGATGCGGGGGAGCGTGGCTGGGAGTTTCTTGTGGTGGCCGCCACGATGCGATTCAATTTGCCAGTGTTGCCACACGTCAGCTTCACGCCAACGATGTTGGGGTGAGCTGACAGTTGGATGATGACATCGGATGAGAGATCCATGCCGGAAACAGCCCCTGGATAGTTATATATTAATAATGGAATTGGAGATTGGTCCGCCACTGCGGTGAAGAATTCAATAACAGAAGCAGAGGAGGGCAAAAATAGAGGCGCATAATAGGAAGGTGGTAGAACAAGTGCATAATCTCCTCCAGCCGCAAATGCTTCTCGGCAGTATTGAACCGTTTCTCGTACAGATTGAGCGCCACAGCCAACAATGATAGGAAGATGTGAATACCCGGCCGAGGTGAGCGCGGCACGAGTCGTTGCTGTGACAGTTTGACGTTCCGCATGATTGAGATGAACAGCTTCACCGTTAGAACCTTGAGTGGCCAGACCGGTGACCCCAGCTCGTGCGAGACGTATTGCATGACTGGAAATGGTTTCCGTGTCGAGCTCTTCGGTAGTAGTGTCGAAGAAGCAAACTGTGGGAACGTAAACCCCAGGAATCAAAGGACGGGCCATGGAATTCTCAGCTTCCATAGACATGCTACTGTGTGAGGAACTATACGAAGATTCATTGATTGAATATATACTATTCGCGTTGCTTGAAGCACGCAAAGCAGGACTTATTGAAGGGTGGAAAGACATGTTAAAATCTGCTGCAAAATCTCCAGCGGATGAAGGTGAATCATTATGTGGTGCCATGGCGAGTATGAAATACTCAAAGTATTCGTGATGAAATAAATGTAAGAATGGGATGACGGGGTGCCGGTAGCTTGAAATACAAAGTTTCAGCTGGATTCTTTCTGAGAAAAGACAAGTCTAAGGCGAGACAGGACTAAGCCGAAGGAAGGCAAAATGGACAAGAAGGCAAAGCATTTGAGATGCTATTATTGATAACCTTCGAGTTGGCAACAGTTGGATATTAAATATCGTTTTCTTGCGATGTTCCTGGTAGTGGCGTATACGGGATACTTCCTTTGTCACATAATGTGGGGGTGGGAGCTTTTAAGAAGTTGGACCTCGTGGCTCGGCTTATTCGCTCTGTCATATTAGTAAACGGTGAGGAAGTTAAGACGAGATATTGTGGAGTGTGGATCAGGTACTAGTCTTGCATGCTGTTAGAGGAAGGCATCGTGAAGTCGGCGACGAGATGGAATAGCGGGTGGCGGCAAGTAGACCTTTCATTTTCCGACCAACCATGTATCTAGCGGCACAAAGCTGGACTCCCATAAATGAATATTAGTAATTTATTAGAGGCATCTCGATTTATGATACGCTGCACACCCCATTTCAATGAATGATCATCAACGACGTTGCATTCAATTAGACTCTCAATAGAGAACGGGAGAGAAGCCTATCTTGGTACGTTCTGCCTGCCAAGAGATGAAAGGCAAGAAAAGGGGAAGGTTCAATCTCTTCACCCCGTATTCCTTTACATGTTGGGCTGCTTGCCTCTCCCTAGACGACCTCACCTCATACATGATACCTCCTGCAAATACAGATGTTATCCAATAACCTGTTGTTAGACTCAATCCTTAGTTTCTTTCATGACCCCAAGAGGCTTTTCACCTCTCCGAGTACGATAATATAACAGATTTGCAACGGGTTTGGCCAGGAGCAATTCATGGATCTTAGCCGACGTACGAAACAAAGTCCAGCAGGAGAGGGGTGCTTAGAGCAGTCTCACTAGGCATCAACCACACCACGATATTCGGAGCTGAGCTTTATCTTTTGGCGACTTTCCATACTGGGCTGAGGAATCACGCCTGTAAGCTGGTTTGTCTTGCCTTCGAGTACTTCAGGTGTATGGATGTACCTGCAGATACTGATGTTTTGTCAACTCGCACTTGTTGCTGCAGGTTCAAATCGTCTGCTGATACGGTTTAGTGACCTCAATCCCTGGAATTCGCGGGGTTGATGGCCCTGGCATTGCAAGATCAGTCGTCGGATGGCTTAGCTGATCCAAGAATCCAAGGTCATGGTGTCGGTAACATGTTCGGACAGCCGTTTTTTCTGGTCGAGATTTCAGTCATGTACGTGGGGGTGAGAAATGGGCCAACCGTAGTTGGGCGGGCAACCAACGAGAATCTGGGGGTTTGTATGATATCTTGGCACACATGACTTCGACTTCCAGCTCTTTCTGCGTCAAACCCCGAACCGTTTCATTCGATGATCACGAGATATCAAGCTTTGACGAGATTCATCATACCCAAGGGGCCAAATTACCTAATAGCTCTCCGAGAACAAGCAACTGGGCATCGAGAGACGACATCATCAACGTACAATCAGACCACGCTGTCGCCCCCAGGCCTCTTTAGTATCTGCGGTGATACCTGCTACATAATGCATTCATTATACCAATGATTGAATGGGACCACGATGCAAGATCTTACATTCGGTTGATCATTCACTGCGTAATAATTTTTTGAAGCCTGTACACTATACAGTCAGACAAACCTCGGCATTCAAAACCGGCTCACTCGTGAAATATTGTCGAATTGGACTATCAATATTGCGAGAAATACGACACAGCCCCTTTGAAGAGGCAACACCCGTGGGATCAGTTTTAATTCCATTTCCTTCGATTGCTTCCACCTGTCAAATTTGATTCGCCAAGCACCCGCACGATAAACAGCCTCTTCATTATGACCCTTTTGTGACACTCTAAGCAGCGCGGATCCAGATTTCCAAGGCCGGCAATGCACCATAATAATCTCCACGAATAATCTTAATCTAGAAACTCAAAGTTGTGGCTTCCAGGGTGTAATTGTAGATCCCAACCGTTCATTTTCCCAGAATAGTATGGACTACTCAACGCGGTATATGCCCAATACCATGCCCCCCTTGCTGACTGTCTTCAGATACGTCCGAACACAAAAGGACCATGGCACGTGGATATTAACCTTAGTGATAAGTCTTACAAGAACACAACTTTCGATCAACAAGCTATCCACACCGCATAGCGATCAAGCTATATGCGCAGTATCTAACATCTGCATTTGAAAAGTTGTCCAGCCCTCGTGTCTTCTCCATCACCCCAAGAAGCGGGGTTTAGTGTTCTTGATATTTCAAAGTAGCTTCGTATCGACAAGTTTAAATTCAAGCCCTTCCATTAGGCCGTTGATCGGACTAACAGAAGAATTTTGTTCCCGTCGGTTCGATTATTAGCCCAGTTCTTTTGCCTTGATGCAAGTCATATCCATGTCGCACTAGATGCCGGGACAGGTCTTCCCCGAGCTTGCCAATAGGTCTGGTCATCTTACGGACACGGGAAGCTCATCCAGTGCATGTTGATTTAAATAGAACGATTGTATGCATGTCTCTGGTGCCACCAAGCGTCTAGGACTCGATTCGTGGATCATTACCGGCTGGGTTTATCCGGGGCGACACGCGTACTTTCCGTACCCCTCGGGCTAGATCCTTCAGCCATCTGCAACTCATCCCATTTGTAACATTAGCATAGGGAATCGCTTTTTATACACTATATTCTGCTTTTGTGCATTAGCTCTTTGTGGAGGTCATACTAGAGGCTAAGAAGAGGCACTTGAACGGTGAAAACAAATCCTGACCAGCATGGATGTTCAGCTTTTCCGTATGCTTTTTTATCCTTTTATTCACTTGTTTTAACACACCCGCTATACTTTCTCGTCCACTCACTTTGGCATGCTTTGAGTCTTCCTGGCACAAAAGCCTGACATACCCACGACTTTCGCGAATCTAAACGCAGAATAATCCGGTGGCCATTTGCTCACTAACAATCGATCAATATTCGAAAATTGCGATTCCAATATTGAAGATCGAATGCAGGTGAAAAAAGTAAGGGCAACACTCGCATGTAACGACTAGAATGGCAATCAAGAAAGATAGATTACGCTTCACGGAAGGAGAGGAGCATTTATCAAAGAAGAAATAATACATGGAGCTATGGCATGAAATTTGAACGAGCTTGGAAACTTAAGACAAACTATTTAGCTTCTCCGAAGGAAAGACAGATTCTTGTTGTACATCAAGAGTAATGATGTAGGCGCGGCACATCGTAACGCTGACGAAGAACCAAAAAACGTACCAGCAATGAATTCCAATTTGTTTTAGGGAGGAAGAGGACATGACGAAAGGACCATTGCCAGATGTATGATAAGATATCAATTGCACCATTATCTCGAAGCACACACAAAACACATAAATGTGAGACGTGTCGATTGCCTTCATATGATCCACCTTAGGCATCCCAAGCTTCCACTTCTTTTTCCCAATCATCTACTGCATCCTGTTCTTGTTCCGCTTTCTTCTTCGCCAATGTTCTGTTTCCCAAAACGGTGAAGCTGCTTTTGACACCTATATCGGGCCTTACTGGAGCTTTGCTTCCGCTTGCACCTTTGGCCACTTGACTCCATCCGCCACCCAAATGATCGTCTTCTCTCCTAGTTACATTCAAACTCGAGTCCACACTGCACAGGATAACTGTGGATGCTAATTCAAGGGCTTTGACCTTTTTTCTGATGCCATGTTGCATGGCATTCAATGCCGATTCGACTTTCGTATGCCAGTTCTCAGAAGGTTTTCCACGAAGAACAACTTCCCCAGAAGGTAGGAAGGATACGTCAAAGTCGAGGCCAGCATTAGCGAATTCAGGAGAGAGGTCGGTGTGTATCTCATCAATAGTTAGACCAAACCTGGGGTTGGACAATAAGAACGCGTTGAATGGCTGAGCTGTAGCAACCAGCCCCTTTGAAGAAGGTGCAGCTTCTGTAACAGCTACCGGTTTGACTTTGACACACTGTGCTAAAGTCTTCAACGGCGCTGACACAAAACGCGGTGTTTTGAAGATTGAAATGTGACGGTGTGGCTCTGGATCTTGGCTCTCACTATCAAGGCCGTAGTCTTCTGCCAATGAGTGCAGGAATGCTCTCTGATGAGGTGGCATAGGCTTGAACCTCAACCTCTTCTCTGACGGATCCGCCGCGAAAACACGAAATTCGCGCTCATAGGTTTGACAAAATTTGAGCATGTCTTTGACCATATCCAATGTCTGCTGCGAGTATGGAATGTGATCATCAGTGTGGGTACTTGGGTCAATATTCAATGCCGCAGCAAGTTTTGCATTGCGTTGGAGCTTAAGACACTCGTCATTGCATTCCAGTGTCTTTTTCGAATTGCCTTCGCTAGTTTTTGAGGCAAGGCATTTGACTGCTTGTTTTTGATGCTGACATCGGCATGTAATAAACGTCTTGCCTTGACAAGGTGCAGTCTCTTTACACGGATAAGGGGCGTGACAGGCGTCAGTACAAGTGTGGTCGCAAACAGCTTTCTGCCTTCCACATGGCTGATGACATTGTGAAGTTGCATCTTCGCATTGCCCAGGCCGATGACAAAGACTCTGACACGAATGTATTCCGCATTTTAACTTTTTTCCGCATGGCAGGCCACACCGAACTTCAGTAAACCAACACGGTATATTCTTTAAGGTCCGTTTGCCACAGATACAGGGCTTTTCTACAAGGAACGGACATTTCGGACATGGTTCAACGTCGAGGTGACATTGGTGCTTAATCTGTGGATGACCACAAGTTCTTTGTCTGGTACAATCGGAACGGCACTCAGGGGGCTTTGTGCCGCAAGGCATTGGTGGTTGCAGAACGGTATGACCACAAGCACAGCTAACCTCATCGAAGATAGCTTCACGGCATGATCGGCAAGGGCCTTTATGGCAAAGTTCAGCGCAGGTGTGATTACCACATTTAAGTGGGCGCCCACATATTTTGAGACAGATGTGCTCAGCCTCAATATTTTCTTCCGTAGGAGTAGAGTTCAAGTTGCGATGCTTTCGTTTTGAGGCTTGTCGCTCACTTGCTTTCTTTTCTCCAGAACAACATCGCTCACCGCATTCATGTCTCCCACAGTTGAGTGTTGATCGACATACTCGAGGACATTGAGGCTTCTCATCTGTCCCTTGATGGCACATGGTATTTGAGGTTGTCCTGCCGCAGCGACATGTGATCAATACCAACTGAAAGCATGGCTGACACTCGCCTTCATGACAGACCCCCTGGCAGGTATGTCCGCACTTCAACGGCAATTCGCATTTTTCTTGGCAGTGAGGAATATGCTGTGTACAATTGATTCGAGGGGTCTGGAGGAGCTTGGAAATTGATGTTTTGCCACAAGGACAAGTCGTGACGACATCGGGCGAAAATGGGCAGTGTGCGGGTAATATATCCTGAGGGTGGCATCTGCTCTCACAATAGTGATCTGGTTGACCGCAATCATAGGGTCTGCGGCATTCAGAGCCACAATCAAAAGAGCCAACCCAAGTCCTCGTGGTCGAATTTTCACCGTCAAGCGTACTGACTAGTGCTTGGCTTTCGCACTCTTCATCACGTTCCGAGCAAGGCAAAGTCTTTTCAACTTTGCCACAATAGCATGTAGATTCAATAAGAACTTCACAGCTGCCACAGAGGCCCTCATGACAGCTTCGTTCACAGTTGTGCTCCCCGCAGGGAAGTATATCATCGCAAATTTGCCCACAGCCCCATCCACTCTCATACTTCGTATCTAAACATCTTCTTGAAACAGTCTCCTTGCCACAGAAGCAAGGAAGGGAAGGTCCCATATGAGGGCAGGGTAAGCAAGGTCCAGCATGACAGATAAGATCACATGGATGCGGACAGTTTCCAATGCGTTTCTTTGAACAAGTCTGACCACAAGAATGTGGAGGTAATCCAGCTTCTGAACGCGGTTCAACTTCCTTTTCACACCAACAAGTGTACGATATTGGTATATCTTCTTTGGGCAAATTGCAACCGGGACATCTCCATTGTCTCGGTGGTGGCAATTCTCCATTTTCAACTGCTCGCTGTTGATGCGTAGATACCTCGTTCTTCGACCACTTTTTAACGCATGATAAATGTAGAACCGACCAACAAGTCTTACACGTCCATATCTTAGAATTTGGTAGAACTTCGTTTGTGCAAATCACGCACTCATATTGACCATTCGTGATATCTTCGTGTGTTCGAGTGGCAAGATCTGGAGCTTGCGATTTCGACATTCGACGTCCACGTGGGGCTCGGGAGGGTCCAGGCTGAGTAGCAATATATTGTCCAGGCACAAATGATGGAGCATCTCCAGGCAAAGAGCCAGCATGAGAGGTAGAACCAGTAAGTTGCCCTCCAAAAACCCTCCCATTAGCCATAGTCTGCCCACGAGGGCCACCTCTACGACCACCTCGTCCAAATCCACCTCTTCTGCCATCGCCTCTTCTACCATGGCCTCCTCGATTGTTTGCGCTTGCATTTGATGGATTCAACGGGTTTGAAGAACCTGTCCCTGGAATTGGTGCCACTGAAGCTGGCCGGAGAGATAAGGAGGTATTCGAAACTTGTGCCGCGGCAGTTGGAGTGACATTCGCATTTGTGTATGCGTCTGTTGACGCGGGTCCAGCATTCCGATTGCCACCTCTTCTTGGGCGACGAGTGCGCTGCCGAGGAGGACGATTGGAACCAGAAGCCAGAGGTGGTTCTACAGTAGCCATGATCTAAGAGTATGCAAAGCCGGGAAGGATTTTTGGAATCTCTATCTTTTGGATTTGGTGACGCCGTTTGCTAATGAGTGGCGGAGTCGTTATTTTTTTGTTTTGCTGCGATACAATCAATGGAAACTTTCAAGAGATTGCAGAACAAGGGAGTTTTCGCAAATGTTAGTTGCGCCTCAAAAATACGGCGACTTCAAACAAGAAAAGAAGGAGAAAGAAATCAAGAAAACCAAAACGATGTAGAATTTGGTTGAAGTTATTTTTTGGTTTGTAGGAAATGGATGGAAGAGAGCGGGGAACAAGGCTGACTTTATGTGGCAATCCAGAAGCTTTGAATCAACGCTAGCAGATAAGTCTAGCGCCCCCTTGACCCCCTCGGATAAATTTGTGAACTCCATCCAAGCGTAAGACTCATACAACATCATTGACTCATACTCACTCACTCACCATCTTGAAGGTATATATGATGCAACATGAGCGATGGATAAGATGACTCGAACGACCAAATGCGGAAGAAAATTGGAGAAATGAACAGGCAATGGAAGGATATTATTGTAAGCTCACCACCGCAATCTTCAATACGGCTACGGGTCAGGATGCTATATCAAATTTTGATTCTTCAATCAAATGACTTTGGTTAGTAGCCTCGTGGTACAAGGCTGGGCCGACTCTTTTTTCTTCTGGAGATAGAATAATGGAATTCATCGAACAGGTAGGTATGTATGTATGTACCTTGGTCTTTTCACCGCATTCCCATTGGCTAGGTATTTATTTTCTTTTCAAACACTCGAGGCGGGAAAGTTGCTCCTCCAACACGGGTGGTGCAGATGCAACACTAGATGCCCAATAACCTCAATATAGCCTTATTATTTGCATAGGGGAATACATATTACACAGATATAGTTGCGATCTTTCCTTTGGTTGGGATTCCTATTTTATCAAATTATCTTATTTGGTATGATGCCTTCAGCTTCTCACCCCTATTTATTTTTGGCTGAGCTCGCTTCTCACCCTTTTGAACATTCTCTTTCACATTTACTCGAGCATGGTTTAAATCCTCAGCATAATTCCGAACAACCTTTCCACTCTTTATATTCTTCCTTCCGGAACTCCGTCTCCAAATCTAGTCCCACTACCACTGCATCTTTTACCCAAATATTTGATTTGGCCCCTCGAGAAACATTTTATACTTACAATTAGAGCCTGGTCTGATCTCTGGTCCTTATGATTCAGCCGGAATTGAAATGCTGGGCAGACAGTTGTGGAAATAGATATGCCGATGGAGTGCACCTATTAAGGTCTTTAATTATTGGAAAAGGTGCTTTTAATTTAGAGCAAGCTAAGAGCGTCGTGGAACTTCAATGGCATGGAATAACAGAGTGGCATGTACTCGAGTGAACAATGAAATTAGTTGTAGTAGTTTACGTGTCCTTGGGGCTTAGATCTACATATATATAGGGTGCGAAATTCTCTTTCAGCTATACGTGGCTCGCTTCATAATTTGAAGGAAATAGGGGTAGTCGCCAAAGAAGATATACTACCTCTCCGACCCGAGAATGAAGTTAGTTGGTTATTCGATGAAAGGATAAAATCAAAGAGGAAAAGAGGAAACAAAGTGAAGAGCCCGCCAATCAGGTATGTTCGAGTTAGGAGAAGATTCTAGGGCGTGCTAATGGGTAGTTTTGTTATATTTCTTCTATCTATCCATCCCACGTTCGTGAAATCCCTACTGTATGCGTCTTGCACACCGAAACTTCAAGCAGGAATATACCAAATTTCCAAACCATCCCTCAACGCTCAATTTGATCCAAACGGGTATTTTTATCATCTGATCTCCCACCAGTATCGAAAATACCAGTTTATCTACCAAATTATTTCTTATGTCTTATGTCTGCAACTCTCATTCGTCCTCATCCAGCTCTCGTATTTGCAATATCGAGAATCAAGATATCCGTTGCTCCCACCGCCGTCAATTCATCCATAACCACAGCGATCTTCTTTTTCTCAACCATTGAACTAACGGCTACCCAACCTTCCTCTTCGAGGGCGTTGACTGTTGGTGCTCGCTTTCCAGGGGTGATTTTGACTGCTTCTGCGAGGGCGGTTCGTTGAACGTTATATTGACACAAGATATATTTTTGCGCGGTGATGACACCTCTAATGCGCGAAGCAATGAGATCTACCAATGCTGGGTTGGAGGGATTTTTGGATTTTACGAGAATTGCTGTACTCGAGATAACGGTATCGATGGCCTTCAAACCTGCTGCTTTCATCGTCTCGCCAGATTCTGATTAACTTATTAGTATGAAATTTCTCGAGATTAGCCATGTCTTCTACTCACCAACAAGATCAACGATCCCGTCAGCAACTCCAAGAGCACATGCAGCCTCAACACTACCGCTAAGCTCAATGATCTTGGTCTTCAACTTGCGACCAGTTTTGGCACCCCCATCTGCCTCAGCCTCCAAAGCGTGAAAGAATTCCTCAGACAAGCTAACGAAACTGGTACCGATATTCTTTCCGATCAGATCTGATGACTTGACATATGGTCCCTTCTCTGGTACTTGTACTTGTAACTTGCAAGCACCAAACCCCAAATCCATTACCTCTACACATCCCTCTTCCTTGGCATCTTCAACAGGAGTTGCAGTTCCTGATTCTGACTTCACTCTTTTTTCATCCTCGACTCTTGTGGCATGTTCTGCAACTGTGTCTCGTCCGGTGATACCGAGATCTACACGACCTTCACCAACAAACGTAGGAATATCGGCGGCGGGGAGGAAAACAAGCGCAATTGGTAAATTCTTAACCAATGCAATATCGAGTCTTGATTCGCGTCGAAACTGGATATCTGCACCTTCAAGGAGATTGAGTGCTGCTTGTAATAATCTTCCCTCTGAGAATTTTATTAGCCATCAGTCTCGAGTATAGGATCTGATCCGAGTTGTATCATGACTTACTTTTTGGTACTGCGAACAGTAATCTACCTTCTAAGCTTTTGGCATCGTTAGTAAAGGATGGAAACTCTTCAGTATCTTCATTCTCTGCAATATACAAAGTCTCGAGGACCTTCATCATAGCTTGTTTAGACAGTAGGAGTTGCCCCGGATGCTACGAGCGAAAACTGTAGAAGCTGTAGAAGCTGAAGAACGACAACTCCAAGTTCTTCAAATAGACCTCCATGGCAATGCGAAAGTATAGAAAGGGCAATCTTACTGGTTCGCGAGGTCCATTTTGTTGAGGGCGTGGAACAGCAAGCCTCTCTGTACAACGTGAAGATATATTCACTTTGGTTGCGGGGTATTCACTCGAATTACAAGTAGAAGCAGAGGATGTTGTGATCGTAGATAATGAGAAACGTATGGCTTGGATAAACGGGTAAGAAGTTGGAATCAAGAAAGGACACAAATTGGAAGAGACGTGTGAGAGAGACAAGACTTCACTTTCAATATGACTCTTAATTCTATAGCAGTTATTTGGCACAAACCCCAAGATGTAAAAAGTTACTCGTACTCTACTCTATTTCCATCAATCTGCCCCACGTAAACGTAAACAACGAGGGTCTTTCGGCGGTCGGCGTCTTTCCAAAGACACTAGTCCGAATGTCATTTAGCTCGTGAATTGTCCAATTCCGACGCTAAGATTCTTAACGAGAATCTCTTGCCCTAAGCACTGAGAGCAGGCAAAAAATTATCATCAAACTCACGTCGACCAGTAAGACCCAAGTCAATTCAACAACCACACCCCAAAATCCAAGCGCATTAATTCTGTGAGTTGCTCCGGAGCTAATCCACGGTTTCTGGGCTCTAATAATCCTCAGATCGCAAAAATGGATGCATCAAAGGTCCCCGTCAAGCTCGTGAAGGTCACCCGTGTTTTGGGCAGAACCGGTATGTGGAAATGGGATCATTTGCATCGGCGGATTTGAAAGGAGAAAGTTCTGATAAAAACCAGGTTCCCGTGGAGGTGTTACCCAAGTCAGAGTCGAGTTCATGGATGATACCACCCGTTCCATCATCCGCAACGTCAAGGGCCCAGGTACGGTTTTACGATTACAATTCATTTCCCCACAAATACAACTCGACAACAAATATTCGGCAAGAAGGCTAGGAGCGTAGGAAGGTTGTAAGCTAACATGGTCGAAATAGTCCGCGAAGACGACATTCTCTGCCTACTCGAATCTGAGCGCGAAGCCAGAAGATTGAGATAAATTGTTGGTCTTGGTCGGTTGATGGGAGCAATGGGATTTTCTTCATTCATGCAGGTCTTTGCTACGGCTGTGGGCTGGGTGTACGTTTGATGAATATGGATGAATGAGTTTTAAGGAAATACTTTCACCACACAATAACACGATCGATGAATTCCCGGTACAATATTCTTTCGGCAATGTGCAAACCTTGAGACGTGAAAGGATTATTTTTTTGTTCGCAGACCACAGGTAGCTTGGGTATCGCAATGCCGCAAGTTGACCAGTTTTTTGAGGGATCGGACCATAATCTTGACCTGGGGGCAAAACCAACACGGAATCATGAGGAAGTACAATGGCGAGTGCTCTGCCCTGTTATTCACTGTTCAATTCTTCTGCACTGGCATTCAAGTATGAATTCTGGATAGCATAGGTAATTTCAAATTTTATTAATGGAAATTTGAGCGAATTACTTGAATACATTTGGGTTTTATCTATACCCATTCACTTTTCTCACTGTACCTTGAAATCATACTATATGTTGTTTTTCTACAATCAAATTTTCAGGAAGTAGCGACAGCTACATCTATAAACACAAAACCTTTACATGTTATTCCCATTTTCACTAAATTGCTTTCTTCCTAACAAAAATCAACACACGCGTCGGTAACTCTACCTGAAAGTTGATGGCTTTGCAAGCGCCTATCTTGGAGATATTGATCTATTTATCAAGACTTTTGCTTGAGCTTATTGCGAGACTTCCACTCATTTGGATGATGTGCGGAGACTTAACTTATTTAGAGGATTCACAATTCTTCAATCTACAGGCCAAAAGTCAAAACATATGACTTGATTCATAGTCAGGCACAATTCTCAATCTATGAGCCAAAGTTCAGCACCACCCACCTGACTCACAGGACGGCACATGACTATTCACACAGCCATAACTTATCCCAAACAAACATTATCGTCCACCTCAAGACACATTCAACATAAACACCACAAGCAACAAATTCTTACATTTGAACCCAGCAGAAACGACTCAAACCATCTCGCCAAAATGCCTCCATCTCCTCACGCCATCACATCCTCGCTGTCCTCTTCTCAAGAATCTGCACAACCCGAACCAGCTCGATCTCAATCTTCCTCTCCCTCACCAGAATCCGAAGATCCCATGCGACATTTTTACTCCTCCCTTCTCCCTTCTCCTGCATTAGGTTCATCACCTGCTTCGGTGGTGTATGCTCCTCTTCCCTCGCAATTACAGTCGCAGCAACAATCTCTGATTCATCCATTACTCGATCTAGAACAATATACACAAGTTGTACAGAATCAACAGGACCAACATAATCAACAAGCTCGCCCTCCACAGCCTCAACCACGTCCACAACTACAATCGCTCCATCCCCTCCTCGCTCCATTCATCCCGCCATCCTCCCATGAGAACACGAGATCTCAGAACTCCCACTCCAACCAAAATCAAAATCAAACTCAAACTCAAAATTACACCCAGCCCCCACCCTATCTCTCCATGTATTCCCTACTCACCAGAAACCCATCTCACATCCCCCAGATCCAAAAATCCATATCCGCATCTGCACCCCCATCAACATGCACCCCATTCCCCACGCTAGTCTCTCGTTCCTCCCGTTCCCGTTCGCGCTCCCCAGCATCCTCAGAGCCACCAACAGGAACGGAAACAGGAGAAGAGAGGGAAGAAAGAGAATGGACACAAACATGGGAGGAACATGAGGAAGAAATGGCGATCCGGAGGGCAAAGCGGATGTGTGCTTGGTTTACGGGGGTGATGGCTGGGGGACTGATCGGGGTTGGGGGGGTGAGATGGTGGATTTATGGGTAGGTGGGTTTGGTTTTGGTTTTGGATTTGGGAGGGGAAGAAGAGGGGAAAAGGGG
>NGKF01000001.1:4692337-4784812 GCA_002162555.1 Monilinia aucupariae
TCTTCACCCTCTTCACCCTCTTCACCCTCTTCACCCTCTTCACCCTCTTCACCCTCTTCACCCTCTTCATCCTCTTCATCTAACCTCTTCAAAAAGAAAACAAGCAAGCAAGCAAGTAAGCAAACTTCATAACTTAGGCTTTTGCGCTCATTCCATCACAGCCATTGTGCCTATCACACGTATGAGAAAGAAAGAGAGAGAGATCAAACATGGAAACGAAAGGGACAGTCCATGGAAAGAAAAAAGCCAAAGGATCGCAAGAGATCGCAAGGGGAATGAATATCTTAATTAAATGCTGCGCTGCGTTTTATCTAATCTATCACGATTCAAGATTTTGTAATAAATAATGTCTCCTTTGCCTTTTCCTTTTAATTTTCCTTTCCTTTTGTCTCTGATGCTGTTTACACTCCTTCTTAATCTCTCTCTATAAAGATTTTCTTCCCCAGACCATCGCTCGTCTAGACATCTAGAATTTCAAGTTCTCGCTTGATCAAAAGGAGTACACCTGGATGTTAAAAGCTACCGGGTTTGCACCAAACGCCTCGCCAAACGCTATATCAATATTATGTTGTAATGCATACCAGAAATGTTTGAATGTTGCTCTTCCTTGCGAGCGGGTTAACCATCTTTGGTGTCCAAATTGTTGATGAAATCGGCTACTGCTTCAAAGTATCCGGTTTCGACGACGCTGGAATTGTGATCACCGCCAGGAAGAGGTTTCCAAATTTTGGTGGGGGATTGACAGATCTCGAAGAGGCGACGCATGTGGCTAGGACTATGGTTTGAGGAGTTAGTGGAAGGTTGCAAATAGTCTCTTGGTATCAGTAGAAGTGTATTGAGAGGTAGTCAGACAAAAAAAGTTCTCGTAATGTGTAATCAGGTCCCAGAAGGGACGTCATGTTTTGTGGATGGAAATTGGGTCATCATTCTAGAGGATTGTGTGGGTGTGAATAGGGAGGGAAGGAGGGAGGCATACGGTACAATCTCATCGAGGAGGCCGCTCATGAAGAGGATGGGAACTTCGGTAATGGTGGGGAGGTATGTATCTGACGCCCAAACTTGGTTACATAGATAGGTGAGGAACCTGGCGGGTGGGATAACACTGAGATGTATTAGTACATTATCAGAGTTGTGTAGCGGGTGCATACGTACGATGGAATCAATTTTCTCATGGACAGAAAAGTATTTTCCAACACCAGGCCCACTAGTCTTTTGTCGTTTTGATTTTTAGCCACCAGCTGTATTGATACCGCACCTCCCAGACTTTGTCCATAGATCACAATATCATTATCCCTCGTCTCTGCCCTTCTACGAAGATAGTCAAAACCCGTTTGAGCATCTATCATGAGACCTTTCTCATCTGGTGATCCGGTAGATGATCCATAACCGCGATATTCCAACATCAAAACACTACATCCTACCATGTTTATGAATCGTCTCGCGATGGGGATGCGATGACCGATATTTCCAGCATTGCCATGAAACATGAGTATCGTGACATTCTTCCTCGACCTTGCCGTAGGTGCTCGAATATAGAAGGCCGAAAGCTTTTCCCCATCAGGTGTGGGGATCATCAACTCCTCGAAATCCGATATGCCGAATTGTGAGGGTCGTGGGACTTGGGTGCGGGCGGCATTTGGGATCGAACTTGGATAAATCAAGGATCTAAAGGTTGGAAGGACATGTTGATCAGTAAATGATAGGATGATAACATAGTTGCGAGAGTCGAAGATGTGTGTGGGGAGGTGGTTGTGTATGGGAGGAGGGGGGAAAATACTTTTGCTTGAAGTAAAGAAGAGAACTCAAGAAAAAAGTTATACCCTGTCCAAAAAAACTTGGTAAGTACAATGACCAATGTGGTAAAGCATCCAGCGCGCATAGATTTTTCTGAGGTGAACAACAAATACTGTAAATAAAACGATCTTTTCCTCCACACGCTTGAGAGAGAGGGAGGGAGTGTGTGTGTGTGAGAGAGAGAGATGTGTGTGTGTGAGAGTGAGAGAGAGAGAGAGTGAGAGAGAAGGAGAGAAGGATGGATTGGAGGTGCAATGCAATGAAAAATGTACCGAAGACACAAGTACAGGAAATTTGAGGTAACCTGCGATAGAACTGGCAACAGTAGTTACCTGTTCAAGATAATTTCCACCCGAAGAGTTTGGTGAAGACATTGTTTTATCATGTATTGGAGAGGGAGGTGAAGGGAGAAAGAGAGAGAGAGAGAGAGAGAGAATGTATGTGTGTACTCTATGAAGTAAAAGAACCCACTCACTCACCCATTGACTCCATTGCTCAATTCTTTCTTCGATCTTTGTATCAGACTCCCTTGGTATTATTGTCATTTGCTTCAGTGTTGTCTCAGAGTTGAATATGATGGCTACGGACTAGGAAGGACCTGTTGGCCCTAGGTATATATTTATTATTAGATGGATTCCGGGACATCATCCTGGAGTTGGATCAATCATCGTCGTCAATAACAGTAATATATGCAAAAAGGCAAAAAGGCAAAAAGGGCGGGTTGGCTGCATGATGAAAGGGGGTGAGGAAACAAACGGATGAAGAGCATTCGGATAAGCGGCTTCTACCACACAACACAACTTCTCGAATCTCATGCCAGTATGTAAGTAACCCTTTACTCGTAATGTTGTCGTGGTGAGATGGTAAGGGAAGGGTATCTGTGGGAGTTGCATGAGAGTACACGATATGGTGCTATGTATGACCAGGAGGTATGACCGTCTGAGACACCAGCGACACCAGCGACACCAGAGACACCAGCGACACCAGAGACACCAGAACCACCAGAACCATCAGACTCCAGACTCCAGACTCCCGAGCCACCCATCTGAAGCTTTTCGCCTCTGAGCACCGGGGATGGGGGATGCCACTATTCTAGAGTGGTGGTCTAGCAGGGAGCAGATAGAGAGATGCTCGAGCACAGTACAGAATATTACAACTTTGAGTCCACGGGTGGTCCTGAGTCCCAAGTTCAAACTTTGATGTGATTCATGTTTGGCCACTTTACTGCGCAGTGACTACCTCCAAGATGATACAAACTTCGGATAGTTCCTCTGTGCATGCATGGTCTTCCCCGTACTCGTAGATTATGGTCGATCATCCAACATTGAGGATATATTATTCCGTCCAGGTCCCGTACTCGTACTGTATTTACTTTCTTCTTCCTCTTCCTCTTCCTCTTCCTCTTCCTCTTCCTCTTCCTCTTCCTCTTCCTCTTCCTCTTCCTCTTCCTCTTCCTCTTCCTCTTCCTCTTCCTCTTCCTCTTCCTCTTCCTCTTCCTCTTCCTCTTCCTCCTCTTCTTCCTCCTCTTCCTCCTCCTCTTCCTCTTCTTCCTCCTCTTCCTCCTCCTCTTCCTCCTCTTCCTCCTCTTCCTCTTCCTCCTCCTCTTCCTCCTCTTCCTCCTCTTCCTCCTCCTCTTCCTCCTCCTCTTCTTCTCCCTCTTCCTCATCATGAATCAAATCAACCCATGGTCTAGACTACCCCAACCGCTGACCTCATGAATTGACAAGATCGATGCAGCAACGGTCAGCAATTGGAATCCCAATATGTAGCGGTACCTGATGTGTGAAGAGGGATCGAATGAGGGGGGCCATCCAATGTAATCTCACCCAAGGTAAGGTAGATTCCACACAATGCCCAATCAGTCAAGTGCGAGTAACAAGTTGAGAATATCATACATACCAAGGGCACGTAAGGCGACCCAATGACACTCACTCGTGCTTCCCTCGCCATGAAGATATCCCCAACGGTTGGCCCCCGTGAAATTGACGCCCAAGGGGAAATCTCAATATCACACACCCTCTTGCATCATGGGCATTCCTCTCTGGAAGGGTGAGGGCAAGGCAAGACAAGAGTAATAATAGAACATAAGAAGTTGAAACCAAAACTTCCTCTATCGACGACTATTTTTATGCCTACTCTACTCTAATCACTCCCCTCGCCTCGTTAACCCTGGTGAACCCCTCGGGGAAAAAAGAGGCTTTGGTATATAAATAAGTGATTCAGTACTCGTGCCTCCTCACTCGTATATGAACATTTGACTTGACTTCTTTATCATCTAATCCTCTCGGAAGATTCAGATAAATACCTTCATATCTATTACTCCAAATACATACAGATCTTCCTCCCTCCCTCCCTTCATTGCAAACTTCTACCTTTGACTTCGCCAAAAGGGAAAAAAGGGAGAGAAAAAAAGAAAACCCTTATCAATTTCTTCTTCGCTGATAAAACTCTTCTTGACACACTCCTTACATACATCCAATAATACTACGACCCCGTCCTTTGCATTTCCAACAATCCAGGAGAATCTGACAGAGAAGACAAGTCAACATGGTATCATTCAGTTGTGAGGTATGCTATGGTTATATTCATTCTCCCTCCTGATCCAAGTATCGACTCTGCTCCATGGAAACACCAACCTCTTTCTATCTATCGACCTGCCTATCTGCACCCACTCTACGTGTATCTCTAACACTGGCTCCTCCTGCATTGATTGGCTTTGGGAACTCAAGGCCTCGTCTCTAACCAAGATCGTTTTATAGAATTGCGGAGACGTCCTTACGAAGAAAAAACTCGATCCTCACCGAAATCAATGTCGCGGGGCATCATATACCTGTCTGGATTGCATGGTCCATTTTCAAGGTTTGGAATATCGATCGCATACGGTATGTATAGGCAAACTCGATGCAGACGCGGGGCACCCTTTGGCTGACGACGATTCAGAGCTGTATGAGCGAGGCGCAAAAGTATCAAGGTGCACTTTACAGAGGAGAGGGTAAAGGAAAGAAAGGAAAGCAACAGAACAACCAAAAGAATAATGCGCATAACAATTCTCAATCGACCCCCCTTCATAAAGCATATGTCGAAGATGCCCAAGATGAATACGATAATTCGCAACTCGCTACAGCTCCTTCTATGCCCGAAGCCCCATCGCCGCCAGCAGCCGTCAATGTATTCGATTTCCTTGTTGATGCGACGCCTAATGCATCGAAATTGCAACTCTCCGCACCTGATGAGGCCATGAACGATTCTGAGCCAGAGAACCAGGTTCGTGATGAGCCCATGAGCGACAATTCACATGTCCCTGGAGCAGAGAAGCCATCCAAGGATCTGGTACGAGTAAATTCCGAAAATGATAACCAAGACCTGGTCAACCTTGTCGAATGGGGCTCTGGAACTGTGCCTACCACTGGACCTTTTGAAACACCAGCGCCAAAAGCGATCGAATGGAAACCCGCGAAGGAACACGAGGGTAAATCGAAGAAGGACAAGAAAGATGATAAGAAGAAGGATAAGAAGCGCAAACGCTTACATGGTGATACGCATGATTTATCATCCCATGAAGGCGACGTCCTAATGAATGATGCGCCGCCCGTTCTGCATTCAGGATTGACTGGTGGTCTTAGCAAGCTTCTCCCCCCTTCAGCCTTTCCCCCATCGCCAGATTACTCCGGTGCCGATGCTGAGAAGGAATCACCAAGCGCAAAAATCAAGAAATCTAAAGAATCCAAACGTGCCAGCCGAGCACGCACTCGTAACGATACACTTGGCAGCAATCTAATGTCGTTGATTACCACCCGCCAACCTTCTCGCGAACACTCTGAAGACCGACCCAAGAAACGCAAGCACAAGCATCGCACCAAGTCATCTGAAAGACCCAAAATGCTCGAATACAAACCTGTGAACGGCGCAGATGACCCTTCTCCTGGAGGAAGCCAAATGGTTGTTTATAAACCCCGCGCAGAATTTCTCATGAGTATGGTGAACAAGGGACCCAACAGTGAGAAGGGTGTTTCAATGAATAAAGCATTGAAGAGATATCATCGGGAGAGAACAGCCGCTGGATTAGCATTAGGAAAGCTAGACGAAGAAAAGGAGCTCTGGAGGAGTTTGAGAATGAAGAAGAACGATAGGGGAGAGATCGTTTTGTTTATGTGAATTATCATCACATTTAAGGAGCGAGGCGCTGACCAATGGACTGGGGGGGAGGGGGGCGAGAGAGAAAACAAGGGAGGAAGGGGAAAGTCATTGATTGTGATACCATATATTTTTTTCCCTCGAAGACGCACGCTGGGGATTGCAGATTTGTTATTTGTTCGTGTTTTCATTCCATCTTCAGTACTGTACCTGCACTTTCCCACATCTTTCCTGTTTCCTCTTTTTCTCCTTTTCCACCTGCTCTTCTCCTTCTTGTTCATACATCTATCGTGTTTACCTTACGTTTTCTGCGGTCTCATGCTTATGCTGTTGTTAACTATGTATATGAGGGCATTGCGTGCGGGGTTTGACTTTTGGGTTGGATCTGGACGGGATGGACTGGACTGGGATGGGATGGGATGGGATAGGATGGGATGGGATGGAATGGGATCATGGGAATTTGCATGGGAATAGTAAAGTGTGTATGAGAATTGTGAACGTAATGGACTGGACTGGACTGGGCTGCAATGGACTGGACTGGAATCAATTGAATTAAACTGGGATGAATATACTGTGAGGTATATAATCCTGGCTGGTTTATCTAGAGTATCGTGTCGTATCATCACATATCATACCGTGGCTATGGTGTGGTGTGGTGAGATGCAGACTTGATATAAGTATAAGTAGGTAGGTAGGAAGGAGGGAGGGAGTGGAGTAATTCAATATCCAAATCAATATTCAAATCAATATTCAAATCAATATTCAAATCAATATTCAAATCAACATTCAAATCAACATTCAAATCAATATCCAATTTAATCAAAATAAAAACCTCGCTTCCCCCCATCCTACTCTAACCTCATCCATCATCTTCCACCTCCAACCTTTCAACTTCCGTTCGTGGTCCCGCTTGATTCATCGACTCGTATACCCTCCTCCTCCATCCAGCGCAACAACACGCGTTGCGTACTCTTGAGTACTCTGTATGAAAGATGTTTAGATGAGAGCATACATACATGCATACTCGTATGTACCAAGATCCCTCACAGAAATTATAAATTTGCCACGGAAACCTATCATCGTGAGCAAGCGAGCAAGCGAGCAAGCGAGCATGCAAGCAGACTACGAGTACAAGTCATAGAAATCATCGAAATCATATCATATATCAAGGTTTAAGATTCTCTCATCTGAATGCTTTTGCCTTTCTTTGCCTTTGCCATGCCATAGCATTTACATTCCTAGCTAGCTAGAAATGTGACCAGTATGATATCTTTTTGACCTTTTTGATTTCTCTCCTCCATTCTTCATGCGCTTCCTCTCTTGCCCTCTTTCTTATTCACTGCCACGCACGCATGTAGCAACGTGACGAAACGTAACGCAACGCAACGCATCGCATCGCATTGCACATCCGTAGAGAGAAAGAGAGAGGAAGGAAAATCCTACACTGACAACCAATAACTCCTTCACACATACATATAACCCGGGTATTCATCCATGCCATGCCATGCCATCCATCAAAAGTTTCTTTCGCTTTCCTCAATCTTCGCATCCGTAGTAATCACCTCTTCCCCTCCTCGCTCTTCCATCCCTCCCATCTCCCACCCTCGATCAAATAAAAGGAAAATAAAATCAAGTCCATTCGCCCCGCCATTCTGCCATATTTTTCATCAACCCCCCTCATTGCTACTCCCTCCACCCGACTCATGTTCCCTTCCATTCCCTTCCGTTCCGTTCCCTTCCATTCTGTTCTGTTCTCCTCTTGCTCTTGCACTGGTATATCCCACCACCAAAACTAGGTAACTCCAACCGAAGGCCATCAAATCATGCAAGTAATCGTGAGCCCTAGCCATGCAACCATCCATATTAACAGACCAGAACCCTACTACCTAACTTTCGAAGAAAGAAAAGAAAAAAATTACACGCTGCACTTATTGATCCGTCCGCCCATCCATCCATCCATCATATCATAACGAATCGCTCCGAAAAAAGGCGCTCTAAATTAATCTCAGCGAAATTAAAGAAAAGCAGAGAAAAAACAAATATGTGAAGGCTTATTTGAACGCCCATTCCTAGAAAGAGAACGCCCCTCCTTTCGATCCACTCCCAATTGTATATGCCAGTTACTAGCTGTAGTCGGAATAAATTCAAAGAAGACTCCGTAGAATCATCCCATCTCATTAAGTTGGAATCTCCGACCCCGCCCTATTTGCGCCAGTGTACCACATGAAATGCTGCTTTACAGCATGAGAAGGTTTTTCGGGAATGAGTATGGGTATTCAACTCCAAATCAATTCAAAAGCGCCATTGTGAGATGAGGAAATATTAAAGATCACAAGTTGAAGGTCGTAGGTATTGTTGTTAATCCATGGCAAGACGAGCGAAGTGCTTACTCCAGATCCAGCCAACTTGATCAGAGTCATCATCTTGATTCTTGGCCAACCAGAGTTCGCCCTTCTCTCCAATGACATCAAAGATCTAAAAACAAATTAGTATACAGCAATAAACAGCACAACTGACTGAAGACTTACTTCGCCGGCAGAATAGGTTAGATAAGGGTAGCCTGCTTCGGTCTTGGTTGCCGCAATGTTGAATTCGAACAAGCTTGCTGCCAAATAGATGACATTGTATCGACTACCACGAGCACGATCCATCGACGAGGCTCTGGAAGATCTGGCACTATCTTCAGGTCCGTCTGGCAAAGGCATTGCCGAATGGAAAATGCCGGAGAATGGTCGCTGGTCGCGAAGAGGACCATCCACCATATACGACGCAGAGGCCTGGGTGGAACTTGATTCTCTGCGGTGCCCAATATCCGTACCCATTCTTGGAATGCCACCATTATCCGAAGCAATACTACGGGATGTTGATGGTCTAGTTGAGCCGTATAGTCGAGGGGCGCTGGCATCGGGCGTTGCGGGTGAACCCGAACCAGCACGCGAATGCCCATTCGAATAGGCGGCTGGTTGATAGGGAGCATGAGGTGGTAATCCAGGTCCATTGGCCAGCATAGGCGAAAAGGAGAATTGGCCACTGTGTCGCTTCGCAAAATCCGGCGTTGGTAGGCTAGGAGACGTATCATGTGGGGCGACCAAGGACAAACGTCGTGGTCGAGCTGATACATCAGATGGTCGTCCTTTGGTCTTCACCGAATCGCTATCCTTGGCACTGGTAAGAAGGCTTGAATCTAGGCGGTCCAGGAAGCAATCCACCTCGAGTGTCCCATTGATAAGACGAAGTTCTTGAGCTTGTGCAAGAACATACTTATAGTCCCGGTCAAAGGATTGTACAATATCATGTACGTTCATTGGTATTTGATTCGCATCCAACACAGTCTTGACCTTCTCTTGCCATATATAATACCATGAGGTTTGTATAAATATAAGGCGAGCCAGAACCAATTGTCCTATCTCCGCCGTCTTGGATGACAGCTGAGGCAGGTCCGTCTTCAGAGTTTCATTCAGAGCATCATATTCTTTGGCGGATGCTTGAAGCTTTTCATCAACCTTCTTGCCATTAGAATTGGCGGCCATCCACTTTTCATAATCTACACGCCTCTTCGAGCGCTTCTTCATGAAATCGGTAGGCTTAGTGTATTCTCGGATTACGTTTTCAATTGGTTCGATGACACACTTTCGAATGCTGCCCACCTGGTTGATATTAGCTTTCAATACTACAATAACGGTCGATCTTAGAAAAATGCTTACATGTTCCTCCAAAGCAACACTCCCCATATCTCTCATGGATAGATTGAATTGAGACCATCGAGCTTCCATTTCTGGATGTCTAGAGGGACTATGTCGCATCATTAGTTCCATAGCAGAAAGAAATCTAAGGAAATCGTTGACCCAGGTAGCAACTTGTCGAGTATAATATTCAACGTCACGCATTACTACTTGCAGTCGTAGGTAATCGTGGCCAAATTTCTCGTGCAACTTGATGAACATTTCATCATCATGGGGGCGAACCACATTAGAGTTTAACTTCTCCGAGCGTCGTCCGAATGCTTTGGCTAATCCGAGTCTGACCTCTGATTCCTTGCGTTTTCGGCCAACAATCTTTCCAACGACTTGAATACGTTCCTTGAGCTTGTCAATATTCTTCAATAGATTTAACAATTCTCGACTGGCAATAGTAAGAGTATTGAAATCTGGATGATCTTCGGCTGTATATTTCACGAGATTATCGAGCAGTAGCTGATACCGAGTGACTCTCTGGACTGGTTTGACCAACAGAGCATCAAGGTCCCAAGCAGCCGTCAAATCCTTCGCAACATTGTTACATTCAATAAGCCATACGCCGACCGCAGGATCTGCTGACAAAATTCTTAAACGATCAGCTGCCAATTCGCTGTTCTTCAAAAATTCCGTGTAGACCTCTTGCATCTTCCTAAGGTGTTGGCCAAAGGTATAGCCAATAAAAGTCCTTCGATCTTTTTCTTCGTTGAAATCGTTGAACTCCGGAGGATCTGAGCAATTGTCGTTGGGACCCAAGAATACAGGAGTATTCGCCGCAGTGTTGGTTGTTGAAGTGGAAGCAGTAGCTCGACTTTGCCTGGCGCGGGCCTTGGAAGTGTAGACAGCTGCACCAGCTTTCTTCAAGTCATCTAGCAGCGCCGTTGAAAAAGCTATGATCTCATTTGTATTCCTGAAAATGGTCTTGATATCGCCAAAATCCAACTTTGGGCACGCTTCTGCTGTACCTTTATAAATTTCTTCAACTACATTCATATCTTTGAGATAAGCGGCTTCTGTATCAATTATCTCCTCGATGATCTTTCGTCGAGTAAATAAACGCGTGCTTCTCTTCTTAGCAACTGCTTGCTCTTCCTCTGTAAGAGGTAGCTGAGGAATTTTAGGAGGGGGGTAGCTATAACTTAGTGATATGTCCTCCTGGGATATTTGCATGCTTGACCTGGGTGTAGAAAGCGAAGGCGTAGAAAGAGAAGGTCGTGGCGAATACAAATCATCACTAGGGCGCCTAGAGTCATTATTTTGACTGGTAGTGTTTTCGCTGGACTGCTGATAGGATTTCAATCCGGGCCGACTATCTTGAATAGCAGGAAGGGGAGGTGTACGCGAAGGGGGACCTAATTTAGCAATTGCATCCTTTCGATAAACTTTCTCTGAGGGGGGTGGAGGTGTCAGACTAGTCCATACTGGAACAGTTGGAACGCTGTATATAGTGTCCGGGTCGAACCCAAGACCAAATCCATTGTGTGATGTCAATGGACGATGCTCCGGCTCAGAGGAGTTCACGATATCCCCGACTGGCATCGGTAACTTTGGAGGCGGGGTGGGTCCTTTCTCTGATTCAAGAGGCGGTGTCTTCGTGTTTATCCACTTCTGGTTCTCGTCTTGTGAGACTGGGTCATCTGTCGTGGCAACTGAGAAATCGGTCCATGCAGAATTGTGGCTTTCGCGACGGTAGGTGTTAGATGTAAGATATAGCTCGCGATTGTGATCATAAGATAGTCCGTATAAATCCTCTTGTTCACTCGTGTTCCCGGTGTTCCCTGCATCAATATCCTCGAAGCTTTCATAACCCATATCTGTGGGAGTATATAATCCCGGCTGTCTGTCATTCTCTGTTGGCGACAGTGATTCGGCAAGGGCAGTGCGCAAAGCCGGCAATTCAAGCCTGGGGACTTCTCCGGAATACATACTTGACTCTGAATATAAATGGGATTTATCCGGTTCTTGTTCGATTTTAATGGGGATGTCCTCCAGCTGTTGAAAACTTTCATCGAAAAAACCAACGCCACCAGATTGAGGAGTTTCATCAGCTATACTTGAAGAAGGTGCGGCTTCATAATTCCCACAATCTGTAGAATTCGAGTCAAGGGTTTCAGAAACTAGGGTCTTCGGACTTGGAGATTCTGCAATTAGTATTGTGACTATCTCATCATATGCTTTGATGCCTGACGAGTCTTCGGAGATTTCTTCGGGTGTCATATCGTTGCAAACAGGCTCCTCTGGCATTACTCCGCCGGCACCTTCGGCTGAAGGGGCTTCTACTGGAGCGGCTTCGATTGGAGATGATCCAGGCGAGATTCTTAAAGAGTCCGCGACAGTTCCCACTTGTTCATCAGAAGCGACATCATGTGCTTCGTGTGCTTCAGAAAGGACTGCAACAGAACCAGAAAGTTTTATGGGGGGGATGCGAGCCAGGCCAGCGGCTTCTGTCTGTGCTTCGTTTTCAATAAAGGTAGTGGCAGAAAAATTAGACATCGCAGACATTGGTACATCTTCGTCAACAAATGCTCCAGGCACATCAGTAGTGACACCCAAAGTTGGCGAATCTTGATCTAAATCGACTTTACGCTCAATTGGTGGCGGCACTGGAGTTTGCGATTCAAAATTGGTCGAGATTTGCAGAATTTCGGGCTCCAACAATGGCAGATCTGATACTCGATCCAAGGCATTTGAGCATTTCTCGATGTTTTTGATTAGGGTGTTCTGTTCACTGAGACGGCGCGTGTTCGCTGCTCGAATTCTCTGCTGCTCGGATTCGTGAATTGTCTTTGTATATGCTCGTGTGATTTGTGCTCGCCGTGCTGCATAATTAACAGTTTCAGTATTCGTAATCTTGCGTCCCTTCGTCTCGGGAGTTCCACCAGCTCTAGTCAATTTAATCCCAGCCCTTGATTCATGCGGCGATGCTGGTCCATCGACTGCTTTTTGCCTTGAGCTAGCAGTTGAAGCTGCAGAAACAGGTTGCCGAGGCCGTGAACTACGTAAAGGTGGAGAATTCCTTGCGGGGGGCGCGGAAATGTAGGCCTTCAAACTACCATTGCTGGAAGGTTTGTCTGGACTAAGTGTCTTAACACGACCACTCGGAGGTATTGGACGATTCGCTGTTGCCACTGGACGGGTCGCCGGACTCCATGGTCGATTGTCTCGTGGTAGCTTACCGTTGGCAACCCGTTTGCCAGTTAATGGAGAATTAGCACGCGTTGATGGCGAACTAGATGCATCCGACTGGTTACTTGAACGCTTGAAGGCAACAGGAAGCCGAGATGAGAGCTTGGCTGGCTGCTGCTCTGGCTCAGCCTGAGGTTCTGCGTCTGGTACGTGATCAAAAGAAACAGTTGCATCGGGCTCTTTGATATCAACGGGAGATGCTGGTAGGATAAAAGAATGTCGGTAGACATTTTTCATAGTGTTTACCTTGTTGTCTGCAAAGTCGCTATGAGCGCGGTTGTGACCTGATTTTCGCGGCTTGTTTGGTTCTACATCACCGAGTGATGGTGTCACTCCCAGATACCAAGCTGTTGGCGACGTTGGAGATATATCAGCATCTGTGTGACTAAGTTGTTCCGTCAAGATGGTAGGAGGTAGACCCGACTCAGATGTCCTTCGTGTCGCCGTTGATATGCCATAACCAGCTTCGAATGCACTTTGGTTGAGAGTTGAGATCTCGCCAAACAGGGGACGCTTCTCCGGTACTGGAGGTGGTGATTGTGTTTCGGATTGAGGAGAAATATCACTTGTCGACTTTGGCGCCGAACTGGCATTGAACTTTGGTCGGTTGTTATGAATTGAATCCGAAGGGGCACCATTAGACTGTTGTTCATCCGCGGCAAACCTCGGTCGTTGCATTGCGCTAGATGAGGGCGATTTAACTCTGGCTATTCCCGAATCTCTGGTAGCAGTACCTGCCCTCAAAGACGAACTAGTAGTCGTAGGTCCTGGGTTACTGGCCACGCGGGCAGTATATGGGTGCGGCCGATCTCTGATATATCCAGAACTGTTTCCAGCACCATCTTTTGTTCGTACCATAGGCTTCCGCGGCATGGGAAGAGATTGATCATTATTCTGATCAAAGCGCCTTAAGAGATCTCTCACACTTGGTTGTCGTGATGCCCTTCCAGGTCCATTGGCCAGTGGTTTTGTTGGTTGCTTTTGGTTGCTTTCAATAGGCGACAGGTTTGAGCCGAAGGATGGTCGCGCCATGGTTCTGGAGGCAAGAGTTTGTTTTGGTGAGTTGTTTGCGCTATTTGATCGCACTGCGGAGGGAGTCGGTCCAGCATCTGACGTTGTAGCTGCCATATCTAATAAACTATTTGGTTGGCCGTTTGCATGTTGATGATAGTCTCTGTAAAAGTCATCTGGCTCTCCACCATCATCTGAATTGCTCATATATCCATTCGTTGCATGAACTCTTTGCGTATTCGAATTTGCTGGGAAAGTTTGAAGGGGCGCAGAGTTAGGATGTGCTTCTTGAAAGAGGTGAGGAGATTCCCAAGAAGGTGTTTGCTGTGAAACCAAATCCGACGAGTACTCGTGGTATTGGGATTGCGCTGGTGACTGAGCTTCAGATTGGGGAAAAGGCGGCCTAGAATAAAAATTCTGGTCGTCTGGAAATGCGTTCTCCATTGTGCCTCAACATCTGTTTAAGCCTGTACTCTGATTTTGGACAATGACAATGCTGTGGTTGTTGACTGATGATCCATACAATTGTGGCAGAAGTTGAATGGCCCTTGGAACTCGTGGAGCTGATTCGATAGTTTGGCTTGAGCAACGGGCCTTATCCTTGAGCTCTCCGCGTACGAAGGACTACGCTAAACGGAAGGATTACAGGACGAGAGGTGATTGTATTTTGAGAATAATGCGGAGGGCGGTGGCCGTGGTTGGGCAGCTTGGGTTGTTATGTATGCAATGCGAGATGCGATTGAATGGATTGCCATCAATTATGGGTTAGAGGCTTATTAGTGCTTTGGGGGTGGATAGCTTGATGATTTTCTCCACATACTTTTTGAGAGGTTGCTTTGAAGGTCAAAGTTTGGAGATTTGAAGGTTTGAAGGGTTGGAGGGTTGGAGGGTTGGAGGGTTGAAAGGTTGAAAGGTTGAAAGATTGACAGGTTGAAAGTCTGAAAGTCTGAAAGAGAGCGAGAGGAGAGGAAGGGTGAGTGAGTGAGTGAGTGAGTGAGTGTGTGTGTAATGAGAAAGAAAAAGGGTTAGGAAAAGGGTGGTGGTGGTGGTGGAGGTGGTTGTATGAATGATAACTAACTTCACTACTCGAGTACGATAAGTAGTCGAGTAAAGCACGAGGACAGAAGCACACACAATGCTGGTGGTAAAGTGGTGGAGTATATTGTGTAGATTGTGACAGTGTCAAGCTAATCAATTGAAATCACATCAACCGTGGAGACAATAATGATAGTCTGTGTACCTACGATAGATAGTATGATAGCTAATACCAGGTTCGGAAGGATTTACTCTACTGGGACAAGTGAAATCTCAAGGATAGTAAGTCTGGAAGGAGTATACAGAGCAGAATCATCTGCCGTATACTCGAATCCTCAGATACAGATATGCTCTCTTTGCCTTGGCTTTCGTTACAAGACTCCCTGGCAAGCTCGAGGTCTCGGGACTGGCTGGCTGCTCCTGATGGCTGTGATATGTAGAGTCCCTGGCAGGCTGGCAGCGATTCATACCCTGGGAAGCATGAAATTAGATCTGAAATTAGATCCGACACCAAGCTATGAACGAGAGCTTAAGATCCATCCTGTAATATAATAGAGAGAAGAGAAAGTGCTTGACAGGCAGATCGATCAGCTGTGATCCCTTGGGGCAGAATACTAGAGGCTTCAAGTTTGAAGATATACTCACTATTGTACACATGGATGTGATCTAGCTCGGGGAATCGGCGACGGTTGATCCCACACCCTTCCTCGGAATGATCGTGAAGCCTTAAAAGCCCGATAATCAGTCAAACTCTCGGTTCACCTGCTAACCCTAAACCTTGAAAATGAATACAAACAACATGGGCAGTACTGTAGGTGGAAACTGGAGGTTTTTGGAGATTGGCTGAATCTGTGGGAAGTTTGCTTCACCTTGTATGGTGCACAGCATATGGCTCAATATCATACATTCGGCATCCCTTCTCTTCTCTCCTTCCCAAGAAGCATACGCACAATCACAGTCCAGCAAGAAACGCTCTTTCTTGAGTATCATCAGTCTTGAGTCGTGGTAATGCGGGTGGGTATCGTCAGTAAACAAACAAACAAACAAACAACCTCACAAACTCAAGTCTTATCGGTTATCGATATCTGATGGAAAAATACTGTATCAGGAAGCAATCGTGACTTCGGGTATGCAGCCAATGAGAGAGTCTTGTTAAAGGCCGGTCGGGCATCTTCTTCCTTCTCCTCCATTATTTTCTGTTGTCCTGTTCAACCTCAATTGAAACAACTCCTTGCTTGTTACAATCATATTGATACACACCCTTCCTTTGAATCAAATCCTTATTTATAAATTGAAACTTCAATGTTATGTTGTGTTTCGATATTTACAGATAAGGGGATGCTCATCAGCAGCAATATCAGCCTCATATCCTTTATCAGGCTGCATAATTGGTTTGGTACTACGAGCAGTCTTGCTGTACCCATATACTCTATCACTTGAAAGATCTACATCTAGTCTATGGGATTTCCAGGGGTAGAGTTCCTGCAGAAACACCAGTGTGGCTGATCAGTTAACCAAGAGCCAATTCAACATACGCTGCCGCTTGACATGGCTAGCAAGAAGAGAGAGAGAAACTGTGCTGACGCTGGCGCTGGCCTCAAAGGTGTCAACAAACGTCAAAAGGTTGCGGAAGACTTCCGCAACAAGGATCCTCCTGTAAAGCAGGTTTTGCTGACCAAGTACTACCCCAACGTCTTATGCCTTCGAGATTATCTGCTATCGAAGCTTCCAGTATCCTCCAAGGTACGCAAAAAGAAGCTGTTGTTTGTGGGCCGCAAGACTTCTGCAACCACTGAAGAGCAAGGTGGTGACGCTGATGATGATGATGAGTATGAAGATCGTGTGCTGGGTGACTTTCTTGATAGCACATTGATAGGTGTCTCATCAAATAATGGACTTTCACAGGCGGACAGATTGAAAGAATGGAATTCCTTTTCACAACGAGGAGATCTATCTGTGTCGACCATTGCAAATTCGAGCAGTACTGATCTTTACTCGCAGTCAGAGGTGGGTGGTTGTAAACAATCTTTTTTCTGGAATGTTATTGTCTCAGACTACTAACAGGATCCTCAGATCGTTGATTTTGCTATCTGGTTGTTATTTTCGAAGTCAAAATCATCAAATGGGAGGTTGCAACACTTACTGTGTCAAGGATATCGTAAAGACATCAGCTCTCGTTCTGTCCATAGGGATGAGAATCTTAGGTCTTCTATACCTGGAATTATTTCCATATACCCCAACAGTCATGTGACAGCCATGAAAGCCTGGCCATGGCCTCATGTTCTTGCTTTGCTAGGGAAAGCTGGAGAATGTGTTATGGGCGACTTGATTCTTGACTGTGGCATCTTTCTTAAGATAGAAAATACAAATGGTAGTTATTACCAGCTTAGTGGTGAGCTCTCATGTATTTGGGTCAACCGAATCTCAGCTGATGGCCATGAACAGGTCAACCTTTAGGTGAAATTTCAACGATTACAGGTTTAGAAACTCATGAAAGGGTACCTGAGACAGACGAGTGTTCAAAGAAAAAGCAGCCAACAGGTGTATTGCACAAGCCAGCGGAAATCAATTTTGTAAGAAATCGAATGCTATATGCAAAACATGCTTTGAATGCTCAGGGTGAAGTTCAGTTTGGGTTCAGACACATTCGTAAGTACCAGGTGGTTATTTTTGGTATGGATTTGGACACACATTGATTGTTTGGTGTGTAGATATTTTCAACAGATTTTCATGTCAAGCCAATGATAGTCCTTCAATTAGTCTTAATCGTAGAAGACCCCAGGAAAACATCATCAGAATTCTAATGTATATATTCCCTCGACAATTTGATCTTCATAACGTCTTTACTTCAGAGGTTGACAATCGAGAAACCGTTCAACCATTCAAAGATTACACATTACGGGAAGAAGAAATTGATTCGAAATATCCTGAAGGAAAGGCCATCAAAATTCCCAAGAGACTTCGCGGAAAAGCTAAAGATCTGGTCAGAAAGTTACAGCTTCTGCACTCCAGATGCTCATACAGCCAATTGTTAGAATATTATTGCCCGGTAAGTCTTCAAGTTGTAATTCAGTGACTCTTATTGAAACTTACAGAATGGGAAGCATCTAAACGGCAATATAGAGAGTTCACAAGAAGAGCCTCCATCTAATTCGACATCATTCGAAACTCAATCTTCCGAAAAAAACCATGGCTCTGCCATAATTCCAACCAATATGCCTCCAATTCCAGCCCGAAACCTAACGTTAATGGACCATGCAACCTCCACTGCTGATGTATCTGCTTTCTGTCGTGGTGTGCTTCGAAACATAATACCGCATGAATTCTGGGGCACTGGGGATGTGCAGATACACAACGAAGGTATTTTCCATAAGAATGTGGATTACTTTATTGGGCTGAGAAGATTTGAGGTTTTATCCCTTCATGAAGTTACGCAGGGAATCAAGGTAGCTTCATTCTATCATGACTGGAGTTCAATCCGTTGACACTGGATAGATTGCCGAGATTGGATGGTTAGGAACGCCAGGTACCTCGAGCCGCAAATTGTCAGTGACTGATTTCGATAAACGTCGCGAAATCTTCCTTGAATTTATCTACTATCTATTTGAATCGGTGCTTATTCCACTCGTTCGATCACATTTTCATGTCACCGAGTCCAATGTTCATCGCCAGCGACTCTTTTTCTTTCGTCATGACGTTTGGAAATCAGTGGCCGAGCCTGCTCTAGCTTCCTTGAAGTTAAAAATGTTTGAGGAAGTGAAACTGGAAGAGGCTCAGCAGATACTGGCTTCGCGAACATTGGGCTTCAGTCAGTTGCGATTGATACCTAAGGAGACTGGTGTGCGACCCATTATGAATCTGAGGAGAAGGGCAGTTCAGAAAGGTAGAAAGCCCCTGCTGGGTGTCAGTATCAACAGCGTGTTAACACCAATTCATAATGTGCTCACCCACGAGAAGGTAAGGACTATTAAAAACTTCGTTTGAAAAAATCTAATCTATGTAGGCAAACAATATAGCGCGCCTTGGGTCAACACTTTTCTCCGTCGGCGATTTATATCAGAAGGTCAAATCTTTCAAAGCTTCGCTCAACGCATCAACAGAGCCGCTCTATTTTGCCAAAGTCGATGTACAAGCTGCATTTGACACCATCCCTCAAGCTGCAGTCATTGAGCTCATGAAAACCGTCCCTTCTGAGTCAGAGTACAGGTTCGCGAGGCACGTTGAAATCAAACCCACGGAGGCCTATGTAACTGACCCTAACGCACCAAACAAACCCATCCGAAGATGGAAATCCCACGCCAAACCCCTCCATCATCTTGACAATTTCGACGAAGATCTCGAAAACGATATAGCCATTGGTAAAAAGAATACCGTGTTTGTCGAAAACATTGTCAATCAAATCCGTGATACCCATTCCCTTCTCCAACTCCTCACCCAACACATATCACGCAACATGGTAAAAATTGGCAAGAAGTTCTATCGTCAAAAACAAGGGATTCCACAAGGTTCAGTTCTTTCCTCTCTACTCTGTAATTACTTCTATGCAGATCTCGAAGCTAAACATCTCTCTTTTCTACAATCCGGGGAAAGTCTACTGCTAAGACTGATCGACGACTTTTTACTTATAACGCTCAATCCCATGCACGCGAAGCGTTTCTTACAAGTAATGCACGATGGAGTACCTGAATATGGAGTAGGTGTAAATCCGGAAAAAACCCTCACCAATTTCGAGGTCATGATCAATGGGAAGAAAGTTCAAAGGGTGGTGGGTGAGACGATGTTCCCTTATTGTGGTAATTTGGTGGATATGAAGACTTTGAACATTGCGAGAGATAGGGATAGAAGGAAGAATTTTGGTGAGTCTATTCTTCTCGCCCGTTCTTCAGCCCTTCTACCTTGGTCTAAATTGTTATCGTGGAATGATTTACTCATTTGAAAACAGTGATACAAGATTCCCTCACGGTCGAATATTCTAGGATCCCGGGTAAGACATTTCATCGGAAAGTTCTTAGTAAGTTATTTTCTTCGGGTCAAAATCATTTCTTCCCTCATTTCACAAAAGCACAACATCGGAAGGCGTGTGAATATGAATGTTAATAACGCAACTTTCCATCACATACGACCATAGACTGAAGAGAATTGGGCATCCCGTCCGCTCTGCCATACACAAGCTTCAGATCGGTGGATTAGTAGTTGGGTGGGTGACCACCAGCGAATCCCCACTGTTGTATGTCACTTACCTTTTGATCTTTTTTTTGGCTACTTGAAAGAACTTCGTTCAGATTTCTGATATGCTTGCTGGCTGGCCTGCCAACTCTCTTCGTCATAAAGCTCCCCAAACCACCTTCTCAATACACCTCCATCTTCATTCCCCATATTTCTCTAAACTTCCCCCCCTTTCTTCTATCTTCCTCCCGTTTCTCTTCCCCCTTTTGCCCTTGTACCCTTTCTTCCCATCCAAAGAAAAACCAACGCACCCACTGACCCTCCCAAAACAGATTCGCTCACCCTCCAAACCCACCCCATGTACCTCGACACAACCCACAATTCCCTTGCTACAGTCCACCAAAATATCTATAGCGCCTTCAAAGAATCCGCCATCAAAATGATGGCGTATATTAAATGTTTGCCGATTAAGAAGAAACCAAGGGGCGTGTTGGTCATCAAGACGGTGGGGGACTTGTTGGAGTTGGGGTGGTGTTTGAGTAGGAGGAGGGGGAGGGCGAGGGCAAAGGATGCCAGGGGCAAGAATGGGGGAGAAGATCGAGGGGAGCGGAATGCTATGAGAGATAGGTATGAGGGGTATAGATGTGAAGTATCGAAGAGGGACATGAAGAGGCTGGGCGTCGGTGCTTTCTTGGAGGTTATGAGAAGTAGGCAGAGTGGATATGCGGGGGTTGTAGCGTGGTTGGAGGGGGAGATGGGGGAATTTGGGAAAGGAAAGTTGAGGAGCGAGAATTGAGGGTTCATATATGTTTGCATGGAGAGAGGGAGGGGATGCCATTGATTGATATGATGGCCGTATGTTTACTTGCACTTTTGTCTTTTTTATACTTACCATAGATACCGAAGGAATTTACATGTACCGCCTATCACATCTGTCCTATACTTTGTATTAATCATACAAGTGGTACAACCAATTTTGTTTGTTGACTTTCATGCTGCTTCTTGCATGTATATATATACACTAAATATTAGATGGCGCAAGAGGCCCTAGCAAAAAAACCACCCTTCGTTCATATCTATCTTCCAGGCCGCCTCATCCATCTCTCGTGAAAACTGTTGCCGCCTTCCCTTTTTGCCGCTGTTAATAAAAATCATGTCCCAAAATCCAGCACCGCTACCCCCAATTCCTAGCGATCAGACTTTCGCTTTTCGCTCCTAGTTCCTAGTTCCGAACTCCGAACTCCATAAAGATGCTCCGAGTCTGTGAAGATGTGATCAAAGCTTATATACCATCGACATAAGAAACCATAAACCCCCGATCCTAATCTAGACACCAAATTTTCAACCCACGACACCATATATGAGAAAAGCTTTGTCAATAACGCGTGTGCGTTGATCCATCAATTATTCATCGGCATCTCGTAATTATTAAGGCCGTGGCCAGCAGCATTGTCATGCGATGGACCTGCACCGGGATTCGCATATTGCGCATGAGCATGAGTATGGCCATTTCCATTTCCGTTGCCGTTGCCGTGACGTGATGGATCTGGCGGGGCCATTCCGAATTGCACATGAGCATGAGCATGAGCATGAGCACGGCCATTACCGTTACCATTATCATTGCCATGGCCATGCGATGGACCTGCTGGTGAATTTCCATATTGCGCTGGTGGGGGCATCAATTCGTATCCGCCCGGCCAATGGATACAGGACTGTTGCGGTTGCATTTGTCCCGGCATAGTCGATATGGTTGACATAGTCGCGGCAACGGCATGCTCATCCAGAACATTCACGTCACGATTCATGAAGGCGCCAATCATCGGAGCAAAAACTGGTAGAGAGTGAGTAAAGCTATCCGGTACAACCTTCCATGGGAGGTTGACCTGGTTGCCTTGTAGATAGAGTTCAAGGACATTTCCCATACTGCTCTGCTGCGAGTTTTCGGGATTGAAATCCAGGTCGGGGATCCCTTGGACATTGGGCTGCGCATGTCCCGCGTCGATTTGTTGAGATTGTGCATTAGATGCATCGTTGTCGACGATGCCTACAATTTCGGCGAGTTGGAAGCCCACCTGAGTGAGCATGGCGTAGAGAGGACAGAGCCGAATCTTGTCCATCGCATCTTTGATATCTAAAACGACCTTTTTGCGAGAGATATCTTCTTCGGTGTCTTCTTCCTCCTTGGCGAGATAATCCAAGGAAACAACTATTACACTATGATATACGTAATAGGAATCAAACCAAGTTACACCGTTGAATTGGTTGGAAGTAATAAGCTGGTGAGCGAGCATGGTAGCTTGCTTGGAGAAGAGGCCGCATTTATAACTCAATTTAAGCTCCTCTTCATCGAGTTCCTGAGAGCGAACATGCTTCCCTACTTTTCGAGCTACTTGTACCGCTACTTTCCGTAGTATAAATGGTCGAGCAGCGAGCGATTGTGTAAGATGGAATTGAAGATGAAGCAAACGAATCGCTCGTGAGTGGTTAGCCGATGATGTTTGAGAGTCGAGGCGAAGATTTCTTGGCAATCTATAGTTCCATGATTCCAATTCAGACAGTAGAACTTTGGCGTTGTTGATCCTTTGATATTCGGAATCTTCGTTTGGTATCGAAGAGAGGGGATACATGCGCCTACTAATTTCCGCCATGATTTTCGTCAATTGAACCAGCTTTTCGACATACCCGGTAGGCGCACACTCCGCATCATCGAGTAGATCTTCGTTGGGAAAACTAACACTGACCTCCCTATCGTCGATGGCACAAGGTCTGCCTAGTATCGTGCATGAATTATGTTCGAGTACATAGATGGTCCACCATATGCGACGTCGCAGCTCTTGCTGGATCGGATCGAGGTTTTGAATGGCTCCTTCTCGATGCATCCCAAGGTTTGTGGCCATTCTTGAAGCTGCTCCTAGCATCATAAAAGCCGTGTTACGTTCGGACACATTGTGTTGATATAGCTGCAAGAGGAGCAGAGCTTGAATATTGACCAAGGTACTAGAGCACTGGAGTCCAGACGCTTTATGTATGACCCAGTCGGAATAGAATCTAATCATTTCCAGGTATGAATCAACGGTTCGCTCAAGAGACTGAGCGCCAAGTACCAGCACCATAAGAACAGAACATAGCAATCCGAGTTCGAAATCTTGTACTTGAGTATCAAGTTGGCTCCACATCAAATCATAGCTCTGTTCAAAAGAGCGACGCTGGAAAATCATAAAGTTTGGATGGACGCGACGAAAGAATGAGCTAACCAGGTCATCTGCGACCTCTCGAGTAGGTACAAGCAAAGATAGAGGCGTCTCAGGCGAGAAGTGGAGGTCTCGGCTCGTCATGGCCGGAATCACGTTAGGGCTTCTAGACACCAGAGTATCTGGCTTGAGATCTGCTGGTCCAGGTGCAGTATGTTTTTCTTCGGCGACATTTGGTTCTAGGGCTTTGCTCCAATTTGACTCCGCGAAGTCTTTCATCAACTTCAAATTTGGATAGTCCGGCTGTTGAACCCTCAATTGATCGGCGTATTCCCCGGCAAAGCTACGAGCGGTAAGCACAAATCCGAAGCTTGAAGAAGGTCCAATGAAGTGCGATGTTTGACCTGTAGGTGTTGGAACAAGTCTTTCTTGGGGTGAGCTGGGTAGTGTTGTTGATCTTACTATTGGTGTCGGCTCATCTTGCATGGTTTGTTGACTAGCATCGGAAGAAGCTGGTGATGCCGCCCTGAAACTCTCTGGGATTTTTGAAAAGACGTCCTCAATGGGGGTGTGAGTATTGGTGAAATCCGGTATATTAATTTGATGCTCAGCAGCAATCTCGTATAGAACGGCGGTATCACTTGTATCCTTGTGGGGAAACATCCCTTGAACCAGTTCTTGGAGAACGCGGAAACGTGAGCTGAGAGTCTCAACACTTCCATAGACTCGAGTCTTCCGAGGTATGGTAAATTTGCATTGCACCCGACTTTCCACACAACTCTCACAGGGGCCTGTACTGGATAGAGATGATTGTTCACAACGAATTCTACGTTTCTTGCAACGGTCGCAAGATTTAGAAGCTCTTTGTCGTTTGTGGTCTGGAACGCGGCCCTTGCCAGCCTTCCTTCTTCGGGGGGATGGATTTGGATTGCTCATCTTCGGAGTGGGAGGGAATGAGGTGGAGATAGAGATAGAGATATAGATAGAGATAGAGATAGAGATAGTAAAGATATAGGTAGGTTTAGATGTCAGATGTCAGATGTCAGATGTCAGATGTCAGATGTCAGATGTGTTCGATTACCAATAATCAATCTGAATGTAGAGGATTGTTATACCGTACTATTTCGTGGATGAATATATAGGACAATAGGATATATGAAGAGATAAACGACTCCTTGGTCTATTTAGCTATGATTATCATGATTATAGAAATAAGGGTTAGTTTCTAGACGGAGTAAAAGGAAAGGAAGGAAAAGGAAGGAAAGGAAAGGGAAGTACTGGTTGGGACGGTACCTAAGTAGGGTGGTAGTGTAGGCAGGTACTAATAGTAGGTAGGTAGGCATGTAAAGGCCTTGTCTTCGGCTCTTTGATTCTTCGGCTCCTTGGTTGTATGGTTGTAGAGTACGTGTGGTATGCGAGGTTATGAATATTGTGAATGTATGTATCTGGTGTATGGACTCTAGATGAATGAATGTACGACGAGGAGGTTATGAACTGAAGATCAAAAGCTGGGCGCGTGTGCACACACTTGTTTAGTGGCAACTTTTATTATATGCCTCATTAGACGCTTTGAGTACTACTCGAGTCGATGGGGGTGGGAGTAGCTCAATGCAGAGGAAGATTCACTATAATCCGCACATATTCTGGTGTAACCGAGTAATCATAAATACTTACCTGTTTTCGTGGCTAACAGCAAGTAGATTTGGGCAATGTCGATGGCAGGCTATAGACTGATGGAGTAGTACTTCGTGCTTCGGATCCATCTAAACTACCTAGTTATCTAGTACCTGCCCGCCTCGCCTGGTAGCAAGTACTAACATGTTGGATAATTAGACAATATACTCGAGTACTGCTCAGCCGCTGCCCCCACCTATCCGATTATCTAATACAAGGAAGGCCAAGTTAATGATTGGTGTTGGTGGTGGTGTTGGTCTTGGTGATCTTGATTTTAACGTAGTACTCCGTAGGCGGTGGTAGTGTGATGAATGATGAGATGGAGACGGTTGAAGCTGTCCCATCCTTCTTGGTGTTAATCACCTTCGTTGGGTACCAGGATTGATGCCATTTTCCCCTTATCTAGTCAGTCTGGCCGTCTATCATTGGTGATTTGTGAGTCTGTGATTATTGAAAGGTGTCAATGATGCATGCACACGCGAACCCCCCGTTCTTATCTCCGTTGTTTGAGCATTCATTGAGGGCACAATATCCTTAGAGCGGAGTCAGGCCTCTTGTATCTTGGGGGGATGTAACATACGATAACACACGAAGACATAGGCTGGCTATACATACTACTCCGTATCATCATCGCTTAGGTCAACCTGCTTACCCTGTTGGTACCGAGATCCTAGAGCAGATAGATGATATAGAGTGCTGTTGGTGTTATGATATAAGCAAAAGAACCTCGTTGCCCCGACAATCATGAGTAATCGTATTTACGGTACTTGAAGAACCGGGAGATAATAATACATATATATACTGATGCTACTCGAGTAGTTCGTATCTCTATCGAGAGTAGTTAGTTAGCCGACTAACCTTGCTAACCCAAAATCATATACGTATTCACTTGCTCGTACTCGGCTTCACTGGATTCCGATTCGTTCACATCCTTTTATGAACTCTTTATAAGAGAAGCGCAAAATACATTTTACGGACATTTTAGAAGCCAACCAACCATATCTCATTTCTACTGTACCTTTGGCACTAGTATTAAAGGTTATACATACTTGAATCTTGAAATGGCTAGGACTAATTAGTCATTTTTGGCTGATCTACTCGAGTATAGCTAATATTGACATCCTCACGTCGCCACATAGCCTTCTCCCCCATCTTCCCCATCTTCTCCATCTTCTCCATCTTCTCCATCTTCTCCATCTTCTCCATCTTCTCCATCTTCGCTTGAACCTCTCTCCACCTGTCACGCTTATTGGCCTTACCTATCTAATCTACTAGTACTGGGTACTATTTACGAGTAAGGTTGCAGACACCCACGACCGATTAACAACTGGTGAACCATCATTTGATTTCCCTTCCTTGTTCCAGCCAACTGTTGTGCTTCAATTCATCGATCGACTTCATTTCCCTCATGATTCGAAAAGTGTGAGGACAACGACCCTTAACCTTACATACTCGAGTACAAACACAAACTAATACCTTGTCTTTCCCCCTGCCAAGGTGACTGCAACCGTTGTTGAACTGTTGTTGAACCTGTGCCTTATTGGCCTCATTTTACCACTCTCTCGGCTCTTTCCGACATCAGATCGTACCCTTCATCAGTCGTTATTGATATGCAAGCCACCATCATCTTGTACATCCGCATGCTTGAATCTGCAGAGTATGGTATAATATTCGACTAATATATGGAGACTTCAAAGAATTTCTCTATACAACCATTGGATATGTACACGCAAGGGAGCTCATGCCTCTTTTCACACTACGACATCGTTACGAGCATGTAGTCCAGAGCTCTCTCGAACATCGTATATGAGTCAGTTTCATCCGTTTGGTCACCAAAAATCTTTTCATGGTCCAACTTCACATCAACCACACCAACATGTCAACAAGTCAGTCAAACATTGATCAATTTGATACTCGGCAAAACGATTCCTTTTCTCTAGATGAATCAGATTCGACGACTCCAGCTCCAGAAATCAAGCTTGATCAGCATGGATTGCCGTTGGTACCCCAACCAAGCCAATTTCAAGATGATCCCCTGGTATGTTGTCTTTTCGCATCATTATCCGATATTGCCGAAATATCACGAAATTCCAAATACATCCCTTCATCTCATTCAAGTTTCATATATTCGTCAAATAGATGCAACTCTGATGATTTACAGAATTGGCCAACATGGCTCAAATGGGCAGTCCTCATTCAAGTTGGATACATGGCCTTCCTGGGCCCCTATAACGCAGCTCTCATCAATCCAAGCCTAGTCCTCCTGAGTGATGCGCTTGAAGTCAGTCCGAAAGTAGCCGCATACAGTACGACCACGGCAATCATCATGGGTGGTGTTTCGCCATTTATTTACGCGCCTCTGTCCAACATCTATGGTCGTAGACCTATCACCCTATTCGCAATTGTATTGACTACTATTGGAGGAGTGACATCGGCTAGCTCAACTACCTTTTCACAACTAGTTGGTACACGTGCTATTTGTGGCTTTGGATTTGGAGGGATGATGTCGGTGGGCACTACTTGTTTGAACGATATGTTTTTTCTCCATCAGAGAGGTGAGGCTCCTGGTGTGTACTCTATCTTTGTCACAAATGGCGCTCATGTGGCCGCAAGTGGTAAGTTCCGCCACTTCAATGTCTGTAACCTATGAGGAAATGCAATTGATCTGAACAACTTAGTTGGTGGTTATCTCGGTGCATCTTTACGCTGGAAATGGGATTACTGGATCGGGGCCATTAGCACCTCCGTCTCTCTTCTGATTGCCATCTTCCTCTTTCCCGAAACTCTCTTCTCTCGAGATCCGATCTACCTGTCCACCCGTACGAAAACCCGTACATACTATGAGCTTCTCTTTGATTTTCGTGGGAATACTCTCCCCTACCGCTCGCTTCACTTCTCTCATTTCTTCCAATCCTTCTACATGCTCCGCTATCCCTCCATCCTCTTTCCTTTTTGGTACTACACGTGGGCCTGGACTTTCATGAATGTCCTTCCCGCCATTTCTATCGCTAATATCTATACTCGATTCTACAACCTAAAAGCTGGTCCCATTGGTGCTTGTCTAGGTGTCTCTCTCATGATCGGCAGTTTACTAGGTGAGTTCAGCGCGGGAAAAGCAAGTGATCATGTTATGTATCGTATGGCAAGAAAAAATGGATATGTAAGAAAACCTGAATATAGACTCTATCTTTGCTGCTGGTCGGCAGTATTTATGCCGATTGGATTGATTGTTTTTGGGGCTACGGTGGGAAGAACTCATTATACTATTCCGCTGATTGGATTAGCTATCGGTGGGTTTACTCAACTTTTATCCTATTCGGTTTCTACACCTTTTCCAACATCTGTTCGCTCCACTCCTATGACCTTCTCTCCCACAACCCTCCCCTCACCATTGACCTTCCCACTGACCTCACACTGGCGACTCCCTGACCAGGCGCCTTCGGTCTCCAGATTGCCTCCACAACCCTTTACGCCTACGTCTCCGACTGCTACAGACCACAAACCCCTGAAACCGGCGTTCTCTTTAATCTTTCCCGAGGCCTCTCATTTGTCGTCGGATACTTCGCACTGCCATTTGCTGACAAGGCTGGGTTTACATGGGCATGGTTTACATTTGCGGTTGTTTTATTTGTGTTTTTCGTACCGGTAGGGACTTTGATCTGGTGGGGAGAAGGGTGGAGGGAAAAAGCGGGATGGCCTGGGTTTCATGGATGGCTATAGAGGATTTGGAGTACATATATTTCGCGGAGTTAGGGGGCCCCCTAGACTTTGGGGAGCGTTGTTGACTGCTTTGCGGATGAGGAGCTCGGGGTTCAAGAAGGGCTTCATGTGTCATGATATGACATTAAACGGGAGGATCAACCTTGCTATGCTATTCCGCCTTGCCCTGTAATATGATGTAGAAACCCCAAATGGAAACACCTCCATGATGGATTATTATAGAATAGAAAAGCAGATTACAGAATCCACTCTTTTGAACTTGGAACTTGAAACCCCTCGAACAGAGAGGATGGCGCTGATATATAGTACACCCATGCAGCGATCCAAGGATCGAAAGCAGAAAATAATAGTCACTACCCTACCCATTTCCTATCGCTTGATCCTCAATTGAGATCTGAAACTGAAACTTGAAATTTATAATATTATCGCCTTGTACAATTAACTACCCACCTCTTTGCACAAACCCTAACCTCCATGGAAGTTTTCCGAGCAACAAATTCCATGGGCAAATTGAAGAACCTATGGACCCCCGCTCCCCCCCTCTCTTTCCGCCCCTCTGCTCTCATGATAGATATAGAAATTCTAGATATTATTGGGTCGTGGAGAGGGGAGTGAGAGTGAGAGTGGGAGTGTCAGTGTCCGTGTTAATTCTGCGCTCTCATTTCTATGTTCTACCTGTGGACTGCCTGTCAATGATATCTACATGCTAACATGGACTAAAATGTAGGCTTTGAATTTTCTTCGTTGGGTGTAAGCATAGTTAATCAGGGGTCCTCTACCTTAAGCCACATCGAGGAGTTTTGTCTTCCCGGGTGACTTTCTGCACAATAGGAGGTGCAGCAGAACAAACGTCGAGTGCTGGATATGAAGTAGAGAAAATTACTTCTGTTGAATATGTAGATGCTGCTCCCCATGCTTCTTTTGTGAAAGGTCAAGGTTCTTGTCAATATCATACATATATATTTGCAAAACACGGCGCGAATCTATCGAGTAAAGAGTCGTCCAACTTCCAGCCCACTAAGTTCCGCCTCGAAAGACCGAAATGTGAATTCCTGCCCCGAAGACCTGCAGGGTTTGGTGGGCGATGGATATATACCCTTGGAGCCCAACCAGTACCACTACGAGTATCACTCGTATAATGAAGAGGACGATAGCAATAACCATGACCATGATTATTGTGCCTTCTATGATAACCGCTTTGTTTATCCTATATCCTTCTCACAGACGGTGTATAGGTAGACGACATAGAAGAGCCAGAATTCGAGCTATAAGAATCATCACTACCATCGCGCACATATTCTCTATAACGATGGTATTACACGCGAGGTTTCTTTCCCCAGAAGGCCTTTTCATCCATTCTTGTCATCTTCGAGCGCAACAACATTGATTCATCTCCCCATTATCCCCAAGAACTCTCTACCAGTATGTAATCCTCTGACAACTTCCCAAAATTGCACCGGCCCCATTTTTCGGTATGAGAAGTCCACTGGATCGGGAAAGTTTTTGCGAGGAACTGGTGTTCCTTGAGTGGTGCGGAACTTGTAGGCCATTCGATCATAGGATCTAGCTCCCATCTCTACTCGTGTTACTGCAGCATTTGGTGATGATTCGGATTGTCCAGTAGAGGTGCTTTGCTTTAAGTTTGACCGGATTTTCTCTTTCGACTTCTGTGACTATTTCTTGGGATCTTCGGTTAAGGGCCCCTATCCTAAGGCGATAATTCGGCACTGCACGATCCAGCAGGTTTCGATGATGACGCCGGAAAACCTCTCCAGGTTCTGCCGATCGAAAGAAACAGTGGAGGTGATTAAATTTTGTTGCCACGGCTCGCCAGAATCCGGTTTTCGGTTTTATGTCTAGGGAGAGGGATAGGAAAGGAACGCTTGAGAGGATCTCACAGGAATTTCCCCATGAAGCATAATGAGTCCGAGGCATGAGTGAGCGGCGGACCTAACTTTTTAGCAAGGAAAGCAACATGCAGCCGGGCCTTGGTGATAGGTTATTGGTATGCTTGAGGTTGAATTGAAAAATAACATGAGCTTAAAAGACCACAGAAATAACATCAAGATTTTGTTTTGTTCTTTAGGGCCAGGGAGGAAGGAATCTTGACGATTTTTGAGTGGCGTTTTTCTTGCTAACTTCGACCTCATGGTTATTCTCGGCATCCCTTCCTCGTTTTCGAAATAAAAATATCAATATGTGAAATTACGATGTCTTTCAGACCTACAAAATGACCTGTTGCTCGCCATTGTTATAGTAGACACGTGGCCAGCACGCTATCGTGCTGGCCACCTACCTATTGTAAATAACCACAGTTAGATAGTTTAAATAGTATTATCTTTTTTACACATACACTGACCCACTGGTTGGTTGTACCATAACAGCCATGAGGCAGCGAGAACCCCTTTTCTTGGTTGACCTCATAAACAGCCGCACAGTACTGCCCTTGCAGGCAAAATTTCTCAAATAAAGTCCTTAAGATAACCAACAAAATGTACAAGAGCGAAAGTACCAGCAGAGTTGACTTGAAGATTCTCGAGGATCCCGAATCTTGGGAAGGTGCCAATGTTATATTGTATAATTTGAGACGACTAGGATTGAAAGTTAGATATCAGATTCCGCTGTAGAGTAGAAGCAAACTGAACCATGCAAACTATCTTAGAGGGAAGGTTCGGAGATGCAGTATGTAGAAAATTTGATTCAAAGAGTATTATTGCCATCCCTAGGGTCTGCAATAGTTGAGAGCTACGGCTATCGTATATTGGCGAGCAACATTGATCTACTCTTCTCGAGGCATTCTGAAATCGTGTAGACATCGATAGGAGATTGGGACGTTCTAAGACTCCCCTAGCAAAAATTATATCGGCAACTTGGTCGGTCCATTCTAGATAATGGCGGAGAGAATTGGTGGTCCGGCTGTGATGGAGTCGCATACAGCGCGAACTTGTGAATATTGAAATGTAGATACTGTGCCAATAAATCAACTAGTTGTTTAGTCTTTTTATTTCTTTTTGGACATGAAGCATACCATTCTGGATGTCGCCAATTACTTGACATAGATGACCGCAGTCGCTTCCTCGTTCATTAGTCTGAAAGAAATTGCCTCATGAGATGCCGAGGAAGTCGACCATGTACTAGTAGACGCTGATGGACATTTCCAATATGTATATGTGGTTTTGGGGAGAACAATTTATTCATGATAAGATTCTAGTGGGTAGTACAGTATTCAAAATCCGAGTTTGATGACACGAGTAAGATGAATAATGATGGCACAGATGAGAATGTGTTTGAGTGCAACCAGTGGAAAGTACGAGTCTTTCATATACAAATGCCAACTGGATTGAGTTGTTGTTTAACATGCATTACTTGCATTACTAAACCTGATCCTAACAAAGGCAGTTGAGACTATCTAGAGGTTCCGATTCTGGCGCAAATTATCTATGGGGTGGTAAAGACGGTCCAGATGTCAAAGAGGTACTACCTCGAAATCACTTACTTAAAAAACGGCATGGAGTTAGGCGATCGAATCGAAATGCCGTTCATACAGGCCGACATCTGTAAGCAACGAATTCGCCCTCTAAATCACATGATTTAGAGCTAGTCAAGGTGGTTTGAGAAGGCCACAAAGTTTCTCCAGCGAGTCGAAGACAAAAATACAATCCTTTATCAGAAATCAGGATCGATACAAGTCCCGCCAGATAGACCAACTAGTCTGCTATATGTAGACGGGAATGCACATGCGCTTGTCTGTCGAATAGTAGGAAATCCCGTAATTTAGTTCCGAAGAGACTATAAGACCTAAACGCAAACCAATCTCTCTTCAATACCCACCCGTATGAGCTATCATGCTTGTGCAGCGAGTGAATGTTGAACCCACTATGAAATGTCCAACCATCGCAGACAACTCTAAAGAAACAATTACAAAGTTGCTCAAGTGATATCTAAGTTGACATCTGACAAACACAACAGAGTGTTGTTCAGGGCCATTAGAAGTATAGAGGTTAGAACCTAGAACGTACAGTTTGGAGCACTGCATGCGTGTTTTTCTTCCTGTGGGTGAGTTGTATGGGCGGCCTTTCTTCTTCCACAAGTCCATTGCGAAGGCAGCCAAGCCGGTGCGATGAGCAATAGATAAGAATATTCCAAGATGATACTGGAAGACAAGGGTAAAGCAAATCCTTTCTGCATACTTTGCGGGGTGAGGAAGCGAGTCGAGATTCAATAGGTTTGATCAGTGGTGTGGATTTCAATGTACAACAGAGGTTATGGATCGAATGGAGAAACGTGGAGCAAGGTGTACAAGGCTTGAACGAGGCCGTTGAAAGAGTGAAACGTTCCAAATACAGATCGTAATAGACTGCATGAAATGGTACCTGGCACAGAAACGCGGCCCTGTCGCCCCGATGAGCGACCTATATGAGATCGAATTACATGTGAAGATTGGGAGTGGGAGGCCTTCGTGTGGCAATGATGTTGTTAATCTAATGTCTGTACTGTAAACTGCCGAGAGCGTCAAAAGCTATACTGATTGTGGTGGATGCTCGGAGTTGTAGATGCTTGTTGACTCGTTCAAGAGTGTATACTCGAGCATAGGATGAAGTGTTGTGAATTCATCCAGTATGTGATTGCAGCAGTTGAGTCCTGAATTGCGTCAAGCCCGAGATAAAAAACGGGTGCCCTTCCACCTTCATATCCAAAGGTGACTATTCTTAACGCCAGGATGCCGCACGCCAACTTGGTACTCGCACCAGGTAGAGGAGTGAGCCAAGGAAGGTTCTCGTTTGTCTTTTGGGGAAATGCTGTCGTATGCGGGTGCCGCTCGGAATTGCCGTTCTTGAAATTGCGGTTGTAACATTCCTTTTCGATGTCTAGGTGGATGTGATGGAAGGGGCAAGTCACGTGAGAAGACGAAGGCTTTGGAACCAGAAACGTGAAATGACGCTGATGGTCTGCTCAGGCAAACGTAGGAGCAAGCTCCCATCACCCAAACGAGACTTCCTCCGAAGCTCCCCGACACGTCCAGTCCATCTTCGACTTCGTGTGTTACACACACCGCTTCGATTCACGGGCACAAAGTTCAATAATGCAGGATTTTGCATGAACTAGAAGTTTTTGAGAGGCTTCTCATGAATCTATCCCTTCTTCTCATCCGGGCTCGAATGTTCCGACCCGGGATCCACTGTCACGCCGTACTCTGGAGGGAAGAGACATACCGTTCTCAAGTCTTCCAAGTCGTTTAAAATGAGGATTGGCGGTGAGCAAGGAAAGTCGAGCTTTTCATTCTTCTTCTCTCCAAAGATTGGCGAGAGAACCAACTGGAACGAGTCTAACGATACTCAGGTATGTTTGCTTTGCGCGTGAGTGAAATGTCGAGTTTCAGTGCCAGCTTGTGAATCCACGTACATGATTGGACATGGAATGAGACGCAGAAGCGCGTGTGACAGGAATACTAGGACATACCGACATGAAGCGCCAAAGTCTTAAAAAGGGAACTCGGAGTTGTTTCACTTAGCATATACTGCCACGAGGTTATTGGTGAGCCAGAGAAATGGATGGGATCTTGGATATATATGGCTGGGTCTGATCTTTGGTTCTTTTAATTCCAACTTACTTTTTCTACCAGGTGTCGACTACGAGTACATCCTTAACCTCGAACCATCGCCAAGATACTCGAGTATACCTACCTCATCATCATAAACATTGATCAGTTAATTAGACTTCAAAAATCACTGCCGCTTGAACGTGCTTTGCAGATACTGCACTGCAGTCTGTACAAAGTACAGTCGTGCGCTCTTGGGACCGCTAATTATATAAAATTTATTACTGCACGCTTTCAACCTTTCAACCTCCCAACGAGTAATAGGATCAATTGGATCTTCTTCATCTTCCCCCCTTGGCTTCAATTCGACAATAGAGAGGTTTAAACTATCACGTCCACGGGTATCTTGCAATACAGTACCGTACGGCGGCGTACCAAATACTCCAGTGGCGGGAGAATAGTGGAGTTCCTGGTCAACTGATGCGGAGCAGAAGCTTCATCGAGGACTAGGAGGGACATGGGCTAATGGGCAACGGGCAACGGGCAACGGGCTTTTGATTGATTGCCAACGAACATCGAATCTCATTTACTTGGAACCTTTTTTACACTACCGCAACGTGTTCTGGATCAATCTTTCACGGCTCCACTGGACAGTTTTGGTACCAGCTCAACAAACTTTATCCTGTAGTACTGTGGCGGAAGAAGATCCCACGATCCATTTGAGATTCTCCTACCAAGCGAGTTTATTAGTCCGACTCCCCTTAGCATATATATATATATGTACTAGGAGGAAATCCATCGCAGTGCGGAAAATTTGGAATCGACTCTCATCATTCGTTGGGTAGTATTTGGAGAATCATTGGTATATTGCCCATGAACCGTGGTTTTTCCATATGCATACATCTCTATTGTGGTACCCACCGCAAAAATTTGAGTTGTTATTTTCCAAACCCACAGGATATCCGCTCCCAGGAAACTTACAAAAGATTTTAGGTTTCTAGAGGAAATTTGAGACAATATTCGAAAGAACAAACTTGACAAAAGGAGGTCCTAAGATTGCAATCTTATGAGGGGATTGAAGATTACAAGACGGTCATACTCCCTGAGCGCTCTAAACATAGGGAGGGACCTCACGATTAGCACTTGCATCAAATCGGCATTATAATTTCGATCCAACCTCGCTTCAATCTCAGACATGTCTTCCAGAACCAGCAGGAAGCTCTCCCCTTTGACAACCAATTGGAATAATAGGAGCCAATCAAGTATAAACTCTGATGCTGCCATCTTCTACTCTGCGCAAGCGCACCCGACACCAATCGAGCTTGAACAACAAATTCCTCAGTCATACTCCTCTCGTGCTCCCAAGATGGATCGCCAAGATTCAGGTTTTGCAGAGAATATTGCTCACATACCCGGCCATTTACGAACATCCCCACGGCCCAGCTCAAAATCATCCTCACATAACCCTCCTCGACCTTCATTAAGTTCCACTCGGAAAGAATCTTCGCGTTCAAAAGAATCTTCTGGTAATTCTTCCTCGGCCTCCAGCTCAACCAGTCGCTCAACCCGCAGACGCTCCTCGAAATCCCCCCGCTCATCCACTTCTCACTCTCGGCCTAATCTCTCATCCCGGCACCATCACAGTCAAACACTGTCATCACCACCACCACAATATCAATTTTTCCACTTTCCATCACTATCCGATGACCTTTCCCAAGAAACATCAAACGCCGTTGCAACTCCCCCCCCACCTCCACCAGCCACAGTCCATTATTGGACATCCGATCAAACACGAAGATTGGAATACGCAGCCATTGATGCAGCAAGCAAAGGGATCCGAGGTTTTTTACTACGATGCATACCAGATTGTTTTTTGCCAATTGAGAAAAGAGGAACTAGATTTTGTGAAGAGAACATGAGAGAGCGAGATGGTGATGCAGGGAGCGTGAGGAGATATCGATTGGTTATGGAGGACGATACTGAAAATGAGATGAAGGGGGAGACTATCGAGACGAAGGCCCAGTCTGTTAAAGAACACAGAAGGCGATGGAGCTCTTTTATTAGACGTCAAGGTTGATGAGATATTAGACTTTTCTTGTGAGGTGGCATTTACAGAGCGACAGAAGCACACAGGTGCAACATTGGAGTTCGACGACGTTTTTCTTTTGTTTTTGATACCCCCTTAAATAAGGTTGAGACTAACGATTTTGGTGGCAAAACTTTGATGCTGTATATTGGAGTTGGTTCAGATCTATGGGTTTTTGTTGATGGCAGAAATATCAGAACACGAGTGGCAGTTAATGTTGAAGGGGGCATTGGTTGTTACCATTGTTTTTTTTTAATTTACAGCGGCAGGCACAGTTGGATTAAACAGAACCTAGTGGCATATTCGGCATTTATATGAATACCAGCAGGATGGTTGATATTGCTGTTTAGGGAAACAAATGGGCCCAATGGAGGTTTGAAACTCTTTGGAACAACAGTAATAGATAACTTGGGGAAGTGTTGATGTAATATTGTAATTACTCTCTGAAGAGTACAGAGGATAAATAACACCAAAGCATTCAAAACATGCCACGCCGTTGATTCGTCTCATCATTAACGATCCCGCGTCTATCAAGTACCAGGTCAGAATGCAGGGAAATGAGGCACAATGCTGAGAATATTCTTATTCCTGGTTCTAAACAAAAGTATTCCTTATGCACGCTTCATCTACTCTCAAAAAGTCTTGAGCGACACTTGTATGTTGTACAAAAGTACGATAGCCCATCCTGAACTCCATGCTTAAAACCTGACCCATTTCTACATTTATAGATCCTTTCCTTCTCCCAATAATCGCGCAATTAAGACGTAAGTGAAAATCACTCCGCCAGCAACCAAGTATTTGTTCCTACTCAACCAACTTCTTCCCTCTCTACCACCTTCTACCACAGCTCCCACAACAGCCTGACTACCTCCTGGCCTCCTCATCGCAATTCCGCTGCAATCCCTCCCACTACCATCGTCATCTTTCTTCTCCCCAACCCCAGTCACAATATCCACGCCCCTCTCCTTCATCCATTTCCAATTCTCCTTATCCAGATCCTCCCACTCGCTTCTGAACTTTGCGCCTCCGTCCCCTGCTTTGATGTTCCCCTTTTGCGTTCCTTCCTTCTTGTAACTGCCTCCTCCAGTACTATTCCACCATCTCGTCCTACTAGCAGCCCATTTCCTTTCCGCATCTGATGCGCCTACAGAGCCTGTTGTCATTTCTTCGCTCGTCATAAAACTCAATAAGCCAATCAATATGGTACTGACTTCCCACGCGGGATTAAAGCTCTTAGGATGGAAATCGCTGATTGAGAGGCATAGACGGGTGGAGGGTTGGAAACGACCAGATGGTGTATGCATTTTGATGGAGGGGGGCGCAAATGGATAATTAGGAGGGAACAGAAGTGTACCCCAGTACTGCCCACCATGATAGGGAGTATCGGGGGGCCCAGTGAGAATGTAATGCCATTCGAGGATATTGGATTCGGAGGGGTGTGCTTCGATGTAGGGAGGGGGGTTCTCGGAGATGGTTTTGTATTCACGGGTTAACTTGATTGAGATATGTTAGTTGCTGAACAAGTAGAAATAGAATACCATATGAGAATCCATTGATATACCCGTTTGTTGGCAGCTCGACTCGCCATTGTCAAGTCGTACTTGAGACTTTAAGGATACGCTGGCCTTGTTGTCGATGATCACGAAGAACGTTGGGGCTTTTGAAGTATTTGAGTATTTCTCATAAAAAATGCTCTGTGATTATGAAGCAAATCCAATCTTAAGATCGTTCGAGGGTCTTTGTGAGTTCAAGATGGAATGACCGAGTGGTTGATTGTTTATGATGGGAATATTTCATCCACATGGGACGAGGGTTTGTTAGGCTGAGCTGAGAGATGATGCAGGTTCCGTCCATTGTTGATTAGTCATCAATATGAATCTGACCTGGCAGAACTTGAACCTTGCATGAATCATGAATTATTTTTGGTAGATTTACAAAAAATGACTTCGCCAAACGGGCCAAAGGGGAGGGTGAGTTGGAATTCTATTCTATGAAGGGAATGATACGGTTAAGTTGCTAATGTACTGGTTGTAGCTCGTCGAGAGTCTCCTGAAAACCGATCCCAAATCTCAAGAAGAGCATGAGAAAGCCATAGCAGAGAAGCATATGGGATATGCTCTAGAGGCCGCACAGAGGAATGGGGAGCTGGTACGTATATGTAGCAGTCCCAGGCAATCATGATTTCATGGGCTCATGGAATAGATTGGCAATAACTCCACAAAACCGGTCACAATATCCTCGATTAGACTCCTTGGCCCCTCACACACAAGGAGATCATTCCTCGACGGCATATTCGAGCCTTTGCTCAGTGCAAATAGAGATGAGCCATACACATTGTCAGAGGCATTGCAGGAACTCAGTACAGCTACAAATAAACTCCGCCGACATGGTACGATTCTCCTCACTGGGATATGATCAACATTGTACTCATATGCCCTAGGTATTTTCCATGATGATATCTCCATGTTCATTGATAAACCTGATCCTACTGACCCTTCTTCTACCCCCTCCGATATCGACATATACATTCGTGCACGCGAGCGTGGTCTTATCACCTTGAAAACCGGCACTGATCTTGGGAATGCGGAAGGCTCGGCGTATGGAAATGCACAATGGCGCAACATATTTGGTGGTGCCGAAACGCTGAATGTCAACGCTGCTACGGGTACCCGAACTCGCTCTGCGTATCAAGCTACATTTGAGACTCCAGTCTTCAGTGATCCTGACAAGAGGGTAGCTGTGGATGTTTTATCAAGCTCGACTAGTAAGCCCTGGGCAAGCCATGAAGAAGTCCTTAAAGGTGGTGGTATAAAGTATAGCTGGGCTTCAGGTGCAGGCAGCACACATCAAGTTGGATATAATGGGGTATGGAGACAAGTAACAGGTCTTGCTGGGAATGCATCACCTACGGTTCGTAACGATGCAGGAGATACCGTCAAGAGCAGTATTTCTCATACATGGCTCAAAGACGAACGAAACCACCCTATACTGCCGAATCAAGGATACCTTCTCAAGACTATCTCCGAAATCGCAGGCTGGGGACCCTTGAAGGGAGATGTGGGGTTTTGGAAATCGGAAATAGAATCTAGTGGTGCAGTCAAAGTTCCCGGTTTTCCAGGCGCAAGCTTGACAGCAGGTATTAGAGCAGGAATGTTGTATCCATTAGGAGTTGGATTTGGCACCACAGCCAAGCCATCGCGCATAAACGATAGATTTCAACTTGGCGGACCAACGGATGTTCGTGGATTCAAAATTGGTGGTCTTGGACCTCGAGATCGGCAAGATGCAGTTGGAGGCGACATTTACGCAGCCTCATCTATAAATCTCCTTCTTCCATTCCCTCGCGTGGATATTACCACTCCACTACGTCTCCAGTTATTCGCCAATGCCGGCCGACTCCTTGCACTCAAGACACAAGAAAAGAACACAAGCAACAATGTATATGGTACAATAGCAGAACTCGGTAAAGAGATCCCAAGTCTTGCGGTCGGAATAGGAATGGTATATGCACACCCTGTGGCACGATTTGAATTGAATTTTGGTCTACCCATCGTTGTCAGAAAGGGAGAAGAAACCAGGAAGGGCCTACAGTTCGGTGTGGGCATCAACTTTCTATGATTTATTGAGCTTTAGCGGAGTAGATGGGGGCATATACCACGTGAGGGCGAAAACGGAGCTTAGGTTATATAAATGTACAATATGTTGCATACCCATAGCTTTAGCCAGCTAACTGGATATAAAATAGGAAGTAAATCACGACTTTAGATCTGATTACTGTGTATTTATGTCGTGGAACCTTGGAAGTAGTGTTTCCCGGCGTGTCTTTCAGGTGCTGCCGCCGTCGCGGCGCTTTAAACACCCCCTCCATTGTAAATCCATAATTCACCCGGACTAGGCAATTTGGACTTCTACAAGCAAAACGAAAGGCCTTTCAATTATGACACTTTTCAACAATTGAACCCTTTACGATACCTGCGTCCTCAGAGACCGCACATGTAGTCTATCTTTGAAGTATTTCAGCCGAAATCCAGCTTTGGGGATGGCTTCTCTTACGAAATTCAGTTCCGCTCTTGACTCTCCCTCTTATCAGAGTCCCGCTGGTGGCTCTGCTTATGCTCCCCTTTGCTAGAAGGTGATCGATGCAGCCACCGCAATGGGATACGATGCAGCGACCATGGTTGGATGTAGAGTTAGTTACCACGATCCATTCCAGCACGCGAAGAACGCAGCGTATGTGCATTATGTTAATAAATGCAAATTTCGGGGGTTCCAATCATTTGAGCTGTATTTGGGCATAGAGAGGTTTCAGGGTATGATGAATCTCCGTCATATGGGTCCTGTCTTCAAGACCTATACGTTTGGTTTGAAAAGACCTGCGAAATTTCCCGATGCGGTATTAGTACATTTTTGAAATGTTCCTGTCGAATCAAGGCCAATTTTTTGGACAGCTCATTGTCGCAAATCATATCACTGAATTCCTCCCAGATCGTTATGTCGGTGTCACATTGATCTGGTCGTTGAAACAGCAAGTTGTTGTGGCGGATTGCAAAGCAAAGCATGTGTGGCATTTTTCGATTGTGGTCGAGGTGTGCCAGAAAATCTGCTCAAAGCCGGAGGTGCATATAAGGAGCTATACGAAGCTCTGAAACGACGATCAGAACGGGAAGCGGAGGTAGCGGCGAACTGGGTGAATGAACATTCCAAGAGAACGAGAGCTGCTCTGTGATTCAATTGCAACGACAACATAGAGAGATGCAAACATATGGGTTAGAATATCAGCGTTTGGTTTGGACTCCTGTGCCAAGTTGAGCCAGGTATTCATCCTATGCTCTTCTAGTCATCAGACGATGCCGTTTGATTGTCGAACTCTGATTCAAACAACAAAAGCTAATCATTATTTCGAGTATCGTGCTGTATCATGGGAGGTGTTCATTATTCAAGAATAGAAGATACACTAGCATACAGAACGCTTCCGGATTTGCTTGTGTTGGTTCAGGCCGGTCGGATAACGGCTTGCAGCAACGGCAAGAACCCCTCGCGTTGACTCTTCTTCAACTCAAAGCCCATGCTCTCTCATATTTAGATTTTCCAACGTGGAAATTCGCCCCGACAAGTGCCCCGATATTTTGCATTTTTTCATTCTGTCGAGTCTTCATTCGAACTCCAAATCCTCAGAAACATCACCAAGTTGCACCATCAGGTGCTGTCTCAAGAGCCTCCTCCGGCGCGATGTCCTGGTCTGACTGGATTCCTATCTTGACATGAGATTTGTGTTAAGATTGTGGGCAATGGTTAGCTTACTGGGGCTAATGGCCATGGCCATGGCAGTGCCTATCATGATAGAAAGTGCGAGGAGAAGAGCTTGTAGGCGCATGGTCAAGAATATATGATTCAACTTTCGCCGAATGTCTTTCGGTACTGGGCGGATGTTTTGGAGAAGCAATTCAACACTGCATACATATATAAAGATCTTCTTCCTCCAAAGATTGGTATCTGACTTTGCTCAATTTACTCGAAAGCTACCGGGTATATATCTTAGGCATCGAGCATTGCAAATACGTTTGAGGGACGAATTTTAGGTTGTGTATTCGGTTTGTACGCATACTGATCACCTTGATAGCAAAGCTGTGTATCTATGCTCTTGTACTGGTAGGGCTACGCAAGCACATATACATGCAATATACATCTTATTGCTCCTCCGAATTCGTCAGTAAACGATATCTCAACAACGCAGGAGCACAAATTACTCACGCGAATTTATACACATCACCACTTACTCGTACACTAAACGTGAATTGTTGAGGAGTTTCCGTTCAACATATTGAAGCACTTGTGCCGTTCTACGTAAGTATGAGCATTATATGGCGAAGGACGGAGCTAGATGCAGTGTGGATATATTTCCTGTGCGCAGTCAATATGAGTACGAAAGAGCTTCGTATGACCAACCCAGTTCCACCAAATACAGCCTTGAGCAGCTCTTATCATCTTCTCCACCCCGATCTGTTCCTGAGTTGAATGCCGTAACCTTCGATGGTATCTGGACATACACTTCTACATTTTGATCTGTTTGGCAATCGGTCTCTATGCTCCCTAATATGTTCACAAATACTGGGGGTTTACTTCATGACGAGAAATATTATCTTGAAGAGGATGGAAGTTGTCCTCGTTGTGGAAATATATCTCCCAACCCTACACCCTCGAGAAGACTGCTATCATGGGCTATTTTTATCATGATATATGGTATTGTCACGGCATTGACGCTGATTGGAATGGCTTCACTACTCTCCTCAAGTCGAAGCAACTCCGTCAAACTTCCAGAAACAAGTTCAAGTCATCGACCATCATTGTGGAGTATATAACCGCCTCTTATTACCAATATAGCATCTGAACCATTTTAACAAGACTTTAGCTCCGTTTGCAGAGGGAATCCAATACGAAATCGAAACAGCCCCATCTGACCTATGGGCCAACAATATTTACATGGGAGAACCATGCGATGACTCAGAGCGCGCGTGGAATAAGCTCATACATCGTTAGTCCAGCGTCTCATTCGTATCATACCTTCTGGGGCTAAATTTCTCTAGCAAACCGAGGGCACGGCGTTCGACTTTACCGCGAGGAAGCTGCCCGGTTGGATATTAATAAGAGTATACTTCTGCCGGATAACAGTTTTGCTGTCATTCTCACGGTTCACCATAACCTTCACTGTTTGGTATGAATCCTGCCCTCAATATAAAGCGGAAGTTCAGAGGCTTACTAGCCAACCTCACATTTAAGAGACGACTCCGGCAGTCATTTTTTCCAGACCATTACTACGCCGACTGGGCTGATGAAGATCGAGCAGATGATCGCCATCACGCATGTAAGTAGTTGCGTGCAATTTTCGTTTTGAGACATCGAAGCAAAATATTGATTGGTCTTAGTACATTGTCTCGAGTCTCTCCGCTCATCCATGATCTGTCAACCGGATCTAGCTCCTCTCCCATACTACTGGTCTGGTAATACAAGGCATGATATGAACGCAAGTCCGCAATCCAAACGTGAATGTGTTAATTGGGATGTATTTTCGGAATATCTGAAAGGGAGAAGCTACGAGAGATCTGAGATGATCCATGATTGATTTTGGAGAGCGTATTGACTTTGCGTTTATCCTGTGATTTGTTGGTTGACATCTACAGTGCTACTCAAATTATCCTTAATATTAATATCTACATCTTATATACTACAATGGTACTCGAGTAGTTTCAGTGGCCCTTTTCGGAACCGAATAGTCAATGAGTAGAGTCAGTACCACTCTACCTTGCACATCAACATGATTCTCGAGAAAGTAAGTCGATTGATGGGTCTTGGCCAACTCACCCGCACATCTGTCAAACACAAAGAAAGATTGAGCCTCCGGAACAGAATGTAGGTACAAGTAATTTGTACTAGCCATGGCTGGTCTTACATTGTGTCGCCTCGAACAGCCTTACGGCGCGGAAAACACCTTTCTACTGTTCCACACGACATGCTTGGAATCTTATCCGGAACAAGTGACTCGGATCCACGGCTCTATCAAGCTTTATTGGGGGGATTTAGCTGTTCGTTGTAATACCATTTATAACACTACCCCTTTTGACCTATTCTGGCTATCGAAAGTAACTGCTGTGCCCATAGTACAATGGCATTTACTGCCAATCCACTGTTCTTGCCAATATTTGTGCCTCTTCGATGTATCCGATACCTATCAAAGAGTCAAACAACGTGACTGGGCAAAGTGTCTACTCGTATCATCATCAACAGTACGCACGACAAGCACCCAAATGTTTACGAAAAGACCTCGCGAACATATGCAGTAATAATCCGTTGCAAATATCACTCAAACTCGACGCCCGATGGATACTTTGTTCGGTTTCCCACCACAAATTTATTTGCAGCTTTAATGCTACCACGAATTCCAACATGGAAAGGTGTGACCTGCGTGGGATTCTTCCCGTTGTCTTGATTCATCGCTCGTTACAAGGACACCCAACCCAACTCGGGTGCAGAATTGGCTTCCGAACTTCACAGCACGAGTACGGAGGCAATACTACACCATCCTTCGTAGAGTACTATTTTCAATTTTTTTTTTCAGAAAGGGAAGACCAGACCTCATACCAACTAGGAATTGAGCGTAACCCCTCAGTGAACGTGATTAGATCCTCTCAGATTGGTTCTCCTCCCCGCAAAATCCAGCAGACGGGTATTCTATGCGTAGATGGACAACAATATCCCTCCTCGCCATCACAGATCTCGTTTCGCAAGATTCATCAGCTTAGACCCCGGAGAGCATCGCTTTCTAGAGCTTCTTGGATCCAGAGCAATGTGTGCCTCGACATTTGAGCCGGCTCTTCTCTTTATAATGAATGATTTCCACTCCGCCAATGACTCGGTCGCTTCTCTCGCCATCTCTATCTATACCATCGGATAATGTCTAAGGGGCCTTTGTCATCGCTCCCATGGGCGAGTGTGGTAGAACATGGTGGTGATATGTTCAGCATGAGGGGTCATGCAAGGAAATATTTGGAGATGGACTTTGATATTATCAGCGAGTCTTATGAGGAGGTACGCATGACAAGCTTAGATGCCTTCGTGGCATATACACGAATTTGTAGTTGAACGGTGATTGGCACATGTTTACATGGAAAAAGTGCTGGGCAAGTAGAAATTCTAATGAACTCTACCCAGGCGATATACGTGTAGAAATCGTGCGATGATATCGATTAGATCTTCACGTAGCAGTTACTATATTACCAGGAACCCAACCAAAGATCAAAGTCAACCTCGCCTACCAGAATGCTTACAATCCATATTTCTTCTTATATTCATCCTTCATGGCATTCAGATCGGATGCAATGCAAGGTTCCACCAAGCCAATCCACCATCCTTCTCGATGTGATCCCAAGCCAACTTCATGAAGCAAAGCATCCGTATACCAAATAAGCTCAAAGAAGAAACCGTCTCCTTTTTGGCCATGCGTAGGATATCTTCGTTTCGAAAATGCTTGCATGTACGCAATCTCCTTGATCATCTATTCCAATGGAGGCAAAGTCATGTTGCCGTCGAAGTATGCCGTAGTCCAGAAGCTGGTGTTCCGGCAGCGCGAAAAGAGTTCGAAATATCTATGGCTCCTAGGAACGCGATTGATCGGTCTCCAAGTGGTGCAATACCTTTGTATAGATTTTGTGTGGTTGTCACAGAGGTGAGTTTTCGGTGATGAGGAGGGTGTTCTCTTGATCATGTAGTTCATTCCAACACGATTCCTATAAATCATAGCACATATCAAGGAGAACCCCCAAGAGGTTGGCATGAATGGAGATGGGCTGAGGAGTGCTTTAATTCTAGCTGCCGAGCTTTCGATTGGATTATTGTAAGGACCATGCCCAGAGGCAGGAAATGGTAGAGCTGGGCCTTCACCACACTTGTTCGTATAATCCAGTTGACTTGATGACCTTTCTTAGGTGCAACTCAACAATTTGCGATAAGCATTGATGTCAATACTGAGCAAAGAAGTTTTCGAATGTAGTGATGTTAGTCACGTGATAGCCCTTGATCTCGCTAAAGGGGCCAACACCCGCATGTCCAAGCTTGTTCACATTGATGATTTTGCTTCGGTTCAAAGTTGCACATACGCACACATGGGTTACGGAGTACAAGATTATCGGGGATACTCTCGTAGAGCCAACTTTGTGAATCATCGCGCAAAGTTGAAGAACTAGGAAACCCAAGCATACAGTAACTGGTGTTACTAGTCACTATTTTGATCTAACTTTCAGAGCAAGAAAGAGCAGTGGAAGAGCATTACCCTGCATGTATATCTGCAATTTCGGCACTGTGCCAAGTGGCAGCTCATGTACGCAGAGTAAACGGAAATAAAGGGCCACTTCAACCGTTCTACTCTATCGCTAATATAAATATGCTCGTGGGAGTTGGTTACGAGCATTTGCACCGTCTAATTTTCGAGTTCTGGCAGGAAAATATTATCTACTCTCCGAAATCATTGTAAACCTTGTTGAAGCTCATATTCTCATCATAGCAGAACTTTTTGAAGCCAGAGTTCTTTTGGAATAGTCTCCCATGAAAGATAGTATCTCCTAGAACGCTCGACAGCACTTATCCAGGGCTCTCCGAACTCCGCAATTCCTTCGTGTCATTTCTCTCGGCATGAATGTGTCCTGATCGTAAAGCATTGCACTCGGACTGATAATGTCATGAGGCCAAACACCTTCCTCTTTGGCAGCGTTATGAGCTCCCAGCCATGGCGCAACCATAGAAGCTTCGCGGCCTGAATTATAGAGCTGAATGCGAATTAGTTGGCTTTGTTACAACATCGAAATGTTACTGATTGTCTCGCAAAGAATGGATCTGGAAGAAATGAGGAAAGAAAGCTGTATTCCAGGTAAAGGGGAACACAGAAAGTGAACAATCCAAACAGATTTTGACATCGGCTAACATTACGCACCTGAGAATGCAAAAAATTCCCAATATCGTTTAAATATTCAACCTACTCCTCTTTCCGGAGTCCCATTCTATTTGGGCCGAGCCAGCCGTTCTCTGAAACGGCTGTTCCTTCCATTATAGTAAGGCCAGAGCCACGTGTAATCCAGCCGCCAATTCAGGATAGGTGTCAGGGCCTCATTTTCCCATCTTCAGGGGAGTATTGACTTGGGGGTGCAACTTGTCCCAGGAAAAAATATCAGTATTTACTATAACTCATTACACAAGGCAACGCTTTGAGAGAACTCACCAAGATTCTATTTTGGAAGGTTACGCCTCCAATCTTCAATTTCTGGAAGAGCTTTTGCCCCCCCCTATACTTCTGCTGAGGCTTTGTTGATGTCCCTGATGGGAGTGTAATATGGTTGTGATTTGGTTAACATTAAAGTTACTGATACCAGTGTGCTGAGGACAATAAAATAGTTGCACACAACATTTTCCGCTCCGTGACTAATCAATATACGACCAGAGGAGACTTTGGGTCAGGCAAAGTAAGCGCCTTTTTCGTTGGGGCAAATGCACACACAACCTGAAGAAATTTCCTCTTGATTTTGTGAGGGAAAGAAGTGGAGGCATGGTATGGTTGAAGGGTAAGCCACCGTTTGGATGAAAAAAAGATGGGAAATGGGTTTCCTTATACCTACCCAGCTAGGTAGCCATCGACAATTGTTTTGGAATCCTGTATGGATTTGAAAATCAAGCTGTATCAAGCCCATCAAACAAGTGAACTCGGGGGAAATAGATATTAGTTAGAGATGCCTCAGTAATCCTATTACTATGAATCTAGACTGGGATTGTCTTTCTAAAGGTGCTCCTATTGGCTAAAGTAAAGCTAAGCCTACGAGTAGAGTCGACTAAAGCCCTTCAGGTAGCTACACCTGTATTAGAACTTCATTTGCCATCCGTCAGACTCAACAGAGCGCGCTTCTTTAACTCATGTCTCGACTTGCTTCCTGCTCTTCTGTCACCAGCCAGTTCAAGCACCCTACTCCATTCCTTTCCTCATCATTGTCATGTTCCTCGAGTTTCTTCCCCTCGCTCCGCATCACCCTTTCGCAAAAAATTCTCATGGTCCGTCAAATATTATCAAGTGACAATCTTTGCGCTATGCAATGCATTTGATTTGACGACGCTCTTTTATGGTGAGTAATTCTGAATGCGTTTGGATATGATCTGTGAATAGTAGAAGGTTGCTGACCCATCTGGACTTGATCAATGATTTAATCTCAATATGGTTTGGTGCCTCCGATGTAATCTTAGTAATTGTACTGGCAAGGAACCATCCCAATAAGCTGTCTAATATCATTTGGGCAAGGTTCATCTCAGAAATGATATCATCGTCTATCACCTCTTTCAATATTTTCGCAGTCATCCCTTAATGGTGGTCTTTTACCACGGTTTGTAGATGCTTGATTGTTTCCTCTCGGGAGACATTCTTCAGATGATGCTGGAGGAGCAACACCAACTCATACTATCCGATGAACGTCCTGGGAATTTCTCAATCTTGACCCAATTTGGTGTCGCATCTCTACCCAGCAATCGGTGATTCCCTGGTACAAAAATCAAAGCGTTCGTGGAAAACCTTCTGCAAAAGTAAAATATCTTGCTCGACACTTGAATCCTCTTCCCATCGCGGTAGAAGCACAGTAATACCCCTATATAGAGGGCTATTTATCCCCAAAGATCGAAAACTGTTCGGTAGTTCTCTCTCCAATGCTCTCAAAAATTCCTCCTTCTCCTCATCCTCCCAATTCAAAAGATCATTGTAATGTCTCTCAAAGTTTTCATTGGACTTTGGAACATTTTCAAAGCTGCATCGATTGTCGACTTTATGATTTCGATCTTATGGTAGTCATACATTGGCCTTTCTGAATCAGAAAGCTCTCGGGTCTGGAAGATAGTGGTGGTTCTTTAGGTAGGAGGGAGAAACGATCGAGTTTTAACGCTTTCAAGATACTCTCAAGCATGCAAGTGTTACACTTCCCTTGAGAATCGAAATGGATTACCAGTGCCATTCAAGGCGAGTTTTCCTTTTTTACCCATCGTCTGTAATAGATTTTGAGTTAGTAGATATCTTAATTCAACTTGAATTTGAGACAGCTAGATACTTACAACGCATTCAAGATCTCGGGAACGAGCATTATTGACGCCCGAAGAAGGCTTCATCTGAATCCACCATCCACCCTCTCCACCAAAGATTCCCATTTGTCTGAACCCACCACTGCAGCAGGAGTACATAGTTCTGTCTTATTCCCTGCAAGGCAGATCGATATCAAAATCCCCATCAGCGATTTTATGACCATACTCGGAAGCTATCTCCATGCTATCGTCAAAGATAGCATGGAAGGTGGTTATAGGGGTGCAAGACTCGACACGCTCAAGGTGATGCCATTGTAAAGAAACACTCTATATCTTTCCCGTCCATCGGCAATTCAAATCTACGCCTTGATTGTTTCTAAATCCACATGAATGGATCGAGTTGCAAACTTTACACCGATAGTCCTTTTTTTGATAAATATCCTTTAGTTGGCCAAAAACGGGCTGATTTTTTGATTTTGAATGAAAGTTGAATTCACTTCGAGTGAATCAGTTCAAAAGGTTGAATTTGCCAACACTAGAGTCTTCGATGGTGATCGAAGGCTCCAAAGCATCAACCCCATTGCCGATCTAATATATAGCCTGTGTGTGTAGTAGCTGGTTCGTACAGAGCTTGAAATAGCTATTGCGAGGATGGATTCCATGATCTCAACATCTTGCTGGCTACATAAGTCATTCACTATTGAGAGTTAGGCAAATTGGTAAATCAAGCCGGAAAGGGAGTTTGCCTACCTTGCCATGATCATTCGGCCGTCCTTCTTTTTGATGTAGTAAGGATAGCCCTCTTTTACGCCAATTGCCCGCTGCATTTGCATTTGCATCAGTTGTATTTGCCGCGATAGGTTCGATAGGTTCTGGCATGGGAAAGAAAGCGAGAATGGTCCTCACCGTTCTCCTCTTTCCGAAATGACCCCCTCCCATTTGTTGTTGGAGGGGCTGACGCGAGAACCGAGAAGCTGCAAATCCTCAGTTCTCGTGCCAATTCCAATCTAAACCGATCGGAAAGCTTGGCAGGGAGTGCTAAAGGTAAATCTAGTTATTGTATAGGCACGTTTTTCATCCTTTTCGGTGCGCGACATACTCTTTTGAGATGTCCGTACTTCTTACAGTTGTAGCATTGAATTCTTCCAGCACGAGATGATTCATTTCGATCATAAGATCCTTCTGATCTTCCTCCACGACCACCTCTTCCGCCACGATTGTTCCATCTTCCTCTTTTTCCATTGTTTGAAGACTCGGCAGCGAGTGCGAGAGCCTTAGTTGGCCTCTCGATTGCTTGAAAGAGCGCCACAGCCTCTTCCAAAGAGCTTTTCAACAGATTGACGTAAATGAGAGTCGTCGCCCACGCACCAAAAGCGGGTATGCATGCCAAAAACACGTCCTTTACCATCTTATCTGTTATTGGCTCCTTTGCGCCAGCGAGTGCTTGTTGATATGATCTTAATCTTGTAAGGAAGGTCCGAATAGTTTCGTTTTTGTAGTCAAACTCTTCCTTCAAAAACAATCTCATCATATTTAACACGTAGGTGGCGTCAAGAGTTCGATCGTAAGTCGACAACGTCTTCCACATGCCAACAGGATCATCGCGACCTTGACTGTCTTCAATCATATTGCGATGGGTGGTAGTTAATCCTGTCGTTATAATCAACATAGCCCGTTTTACCCTCTCATTGTAGTCCGCAAGCGCCACATCAAATTCCTCCTTCGAAACGATCGTTGCGCTTTGTGGATTTGCTTCCACTGTTCCTTGACAAGTTCTTGTAACCCTCTCTGCCGGAGGCTCTTGTGGAACCTCGAAAACAGGTCGTTTTTCGATGCCAAGTACGATGTTTTTGCAGCTAGCCTGTGCGAAAGCGCCCATACAAAAACTTCTGTAATCAGCCCAGTTATCGTCGGTGAAGGTGACGACAAGGCCCCATTTGGTCATGAGAGGAGTGGACATGCTTGCGTTGAGGAAGGGTTGATAAAATTGAGGTTTTTGATGAAAATTTCGATGATGAAAATGATGATTTTTCCGGCGGAAACGGGTGGAAAAGCGATCGTTTTCTTCGGAAAACGCGTATATTATCGTCTTAATCAATAAAATGATAATCAAGTTGCTTCAGGGAATGTGTAATACGGGGTTATAACCTATTGTAGTGGTAATTGTGTATATTGTCTAATATGCTAGGAGTGGCATATGTACTCTACTGAGTATATGAGGTGGAGACACATAACTAGGTATAGCGCTACACGTGATTACAACACTAGTATATGAATCTGTTGGCATCATAGCTTGATCCATATCGGCCATTGCTGCCAGTCCAGCCGATGGATGTCATCATCACCGGATGAGCCCTTTGAGCAATGGACCGAGACTGATTACCCTACTTTGTAATCTCAATGAGGATGCGAAGAGGCTCATCCTGAGAACGACGAATCTGGACCCCGGAAAGATGGCAGAGATGGCTGATATCATGACGGGTCCTTTGTGGGATGGGATGGGATGGGATGGGATCGGTTCCGAGGCTATCTTTGCGACCGAAGAATGTTTCAAGGATGATGCAGATTACGAGTAATGATTGAATTTACGATGATGGAGTAACTATTAGCGAGGATTTGCACCGTGATATAATATTACTTGGTAAGATGAAAAGTACTTTTCGATGGCTCCTATTAGACGACGAAGTGTATATGCTACTGGGCTTTGATAGAGTATTATATCTTTGCCGACCAAAGAAATGGATAGTTTGCTGGTTGTGTATCGAGAAGCAACGAATATACTGTACTCAAGTATACTTGACTATACACTCGTAACTGTACGTATATCAACTGCTCTGCAAAGGTAGCGTCTCCAGTGCGTCCACCAGGTTCCTCCTGCAGAACAAAACAACCATCTTCCCTAGAGATTAAAAATAGGTACTGTAACGGAAATTTGAACCCAATCGGTAGGGTCACCGGTGGATTGATAGAGGAAGTACAGCATTGTAGATCTTTTGATTCTTATGTAACTGATAAATTGCTTGACTGCTTGACTGCTTGATTGATTGCTTCATTTAATTTCATTCGCCGTACTCTGTACATCTTTTCTCGGTTCATGGCTAGGCTTCGGTATCTGCTTCGGATTGATTGTTTGTCATTTTTCAAGTTTCCGGGCATTATTACCTTAGGTTAGGCCTATTGATCGGGGGGTTGTACTAGCTTATCCTTTGCTACAGTACGCGATTGGATTTCCGGCAAGGATGGTGATCAGAAAGCACTTATTGCTGTACGAAGTATGTCTAGAGAAAGCCAGTGCGAATTCGGAATGAATCATCACATAGAAAGAACACAGATGGACTTGGAATATTTTCTTCTTCGTGTTTAACTGTGCTAATTTAGATAGCAACTCCTTGCTCAAAGTTGTCAGGAGAAAGGAAGATTTGTTCCGGTCGCTCGCTGATGAAATCATTATTTGCCAATATCTATTATTCATTCCCAATAAAAACCCCTTCATCAATTCATATTTTCGCATCTCGCACGCTTTAGACATTCGCAGATGTCTTCTCCTTTGGCAAAGGTGTGAATCGAAGGTATGGCTTAACAATGCGGAATTCGGGGAAGAGGGTCTTGGCCTCCTCGTTCTTCACGCTGGGGTGAACAATCACATCATCACCCGCGACCCAGTCTACAGGAGTGGTGATGCGGTGCTTGTCGCCAGTTTGGAGGGAGTCAACAACGCGGAGAACCTCAGCGGTGTTACGGCCAGTGGAAGCTGGGTAAGAAAGAATGAGGCGGATTGTCTTCTTTGGGTCGATGATGAAGACAGATCGGATGGTGAATGCAATGCCCTTGGAGTCAACATTGGTGGTATCTTGGTGGTCAAGCCTGATTGTCTCATTAGCATACGATGTACGACTCGAGAGAGACCTCTCGTGAATTGTGCTTACATGTCATATGCATAGGCAACCTTTCGCTCCTTGTCACCAATGATTGGGAAGGTAAGCTTGCTTCCGGAAATCTCATCGATATCCTTGATCCATCCACCGTGTGATTCGATTGTGTTTGCGGAGAGACCGATGAGCTTCACGCCACGCTTGGTGAATTCTGGCTCGAGCTTGGCGAAAGCACCGAGTTCAGTGGTGCAGACGGGAGTGTAGTCCTCTGGGTGAGAGAACAAGACAACCCACTTATCACCGATGAACTCATGGAAATCGATGGGACCGGCGGTGGTCTCTGCCTTGAAGTTTGGGGCAATGGACCCGAGACGGAGGCTTTGTACAATATTAGTCGAGCCCATGAAGGTATGACAGTAAGAGGTAGAATCACAAGTGGCATCAACACCATCAACATTTGGCAGACCACCTGCTACCAAACATTGAGGCTGCGATGCTCATATCAACAGTAGAAGGCGAGCCAAAGGACTTATGCTTCCGTGGGGCAATCAGAGAGACGAAACTTACGGAGCGGCTCTCTCTTCAGCCATTTTGAATATGTACTGTATTGAGGGATTGATAGAGTTGTGTTGGGGGAATACTTGGATGAAGGAATAGAGTAGTTAGTTGAGTTTTCGTTTGGCAGGATGGAAGGAGTGAAGGAGGGGAGCTTGACGAGTTTATTAAGAAGAAATTCTTTGAGTGAGCCGTTCCATAGAATCATCAAATCAATATAATATTACATAATCGTTTATCAAAGTGTCGCCATCGAGCATTCAGGAGGGGTAAAAGAGAAAATTGGTAGCACGCAGCTATCACGCCATCGACCAGGCCGGATGTAGTTTAGGGAGGGGTATCTCCGGATTATCTGATAGGCTGGCCGCCAACCACCTTAGCTGGCTAGCCTTGACCCTGATAGTGATAGAATCCGCTCTTCCCGAATTGTTAGATCTCTGCTTGCGTGCACTGTTGGTGGCTTTTGTGACAATCAACAACCTCACCCAACGCACAAGAGGTCAAGAACAGATGTCGGTAGGTCTGCCTGTCCTTCGTATTATGATCGACCCAATCCATTGGGTTAAGCGCCGATGATAGGCTTAGCGGTGGAGCGAAAACTTGGGAACTTCAAGTGAAGTACGAGTACAGTGCAGTACAGGACAGTACCGGCCGGTATGGCCCATTTCACATACATATCTCCCTACCTACCTCCTCATCATGATCGAGTACATATTACATGGGCGGCAAGTAGCCCTTGTGGTGATCAAGAAGCACTTTGCACTCCTACTTCTCTCCCTTCTCGTCATCATCATCATAACCATCTCAATGCCATCCGATAGCACGGGTCATGAAGTACGTATTACTGTAATGCAAATGCAGATGCAGATGCAGATGCACGCACCTTTCTCCATTCTCACGAGTTGCAAACTCCGATTTTACCTCCTTGCCTTACTGTCACCCGGTGGCACGGATCATCGAGAACACTATTTGATGGATCATTATTACAAAATGCACCCGTTTCCCCATTCTCGCAAATTAACATGGTCCAATGCCATGGAGTGTTCATTTCTTTTTACGCTTCGGGAGTCGGTGCATTGGATAGAGTTTGGCATCCACCTGCCGAATCCTTTCAACATAGTAATAACAGAGGAATCTATGGGAGCTTGCCAACTTTCAATGGATGTGAAATGGCTACAAGTACTACGACGAGTACTTCGTCGGTTGCTTGCATTGATGGCGGTTACTCTTCCTTTGTCATTTCAGTTATCAGTTATCAGTCATCGGTTGGGTATACGAGTATTGACACGTGGAAAGAACGTGATATCGCATCCTCAATCCCCTCGATCCCCTCAATCCCTACCCCACTTCTATACCGCGGAAGCCCCGTCCCACGATGATACCCACCCTCGAGCCACCATGACAAGTTTTCATTCGGATATAAGAATAATCCATCAATCAATTTTCCGTACCATATCCGTCCTTGTGCAGCCAATTCTTTCGCAGGTAACGGGTTATCTAACTTATCACGGCCTAAGTCAGATGGATCTACGGGAAACCCCTTGTCTTTAAAGGTAAAAATGGTAATGGCCTTCTTCACCGGAATAGGGCCCCGGCACTATTTCTACTTATATACCGTATCTTGGTCAATGTGGCTTCCTTCCATTGAATCATCGCTTCTTCTCGCATCGTATTACTCTATGTTCAACACTTGTTATTGTGTTTTAATACTGGAATACACTGGGAACGGAAATCTTCAATCTTGCTCCATACTGTCTGTATACCAGAGCGACATAGAATGGTCGATGAAAGATTGAATACACCATCTTTTGGTGAACCCAAGCAACCCTCGTTATGCGATTCTACCACGGACATTGAAGCGGATGATGATGGCCAAAAGATGATGGAGTTTTATGGCCAATCCATCATAGATCCATCAACGCAGAGTGCAGTTGATGTCTCGAGTCCAATCGTTTATCATTACCTAACATTCGAAACGCCAATGCCTTCACCAATGAGCAATATCTCATCCACTAGTTCTTCGGAAATGGCACCGGCACGGCCAGAGTTAAAGAAGTATACTTTACCATTCGACTGGCCAGAAAGTCGCAAACGATACACCCTCCTCCTCTCCTGTATGGCGACTTTTGCCACGGCATATACCGCAGGTGCATACTCTCCAGCAGCTAAGCAAATGTCGGAATTTTGGCAAGTTTCGGACGTAGCGATTCTGGTTGGCATCACAACTTTCTGCACCGGGTTTGCTATAGCCCCCATGGCTTTGGCTCCATTTTCTGAGTTGAACGGACGGAAGCCGATCTTTGTAGCTGCAGGCGCCCTATTTTTCATCACTCAGATATGTTGTGCTGTGACCCGATCTTACCCCGGGATGCTAGTTGCCAGATTCTTTGTTGGTTGCGGAAGTTCTGTGTTTTCTACAATGGTTGGTGGGGTCATTAGCGATATTTACCATAAGGAGGGCCGCAACACACCTATGGTAACTAGACGGTCATTCCGTGACTCATGATGGTGGATGTTTTCAGCTAACTTGACTGGAGGCCTTGTTCTCCGGTGCAGCGCTTATAGGAACTGGTTTAGGGCCAATGGTCAGTGGTTTCATTACGCAGAATACATCCTGGCGATGGGTATTTTGGGTTCAAGCTATCACAGATGGACTCCTACTTATTGTGGGTAACTTCAAACCAATCCCAAGATCAAACGAGAAAACACTAATATGAATTTCATGCAGGCAATAATACTTTTCTTCCCGGAGACGAGAGGTAGCATACTATTGAGTAAGAAAGCGCAATGCTTAAATAAGTGGTACGAAGATCGAGAGCGGGCTGGCTACTTCGGTATTCACATGCAAACATCGAAATCAGATGGGAAATTCGAGCCGCAGCGAATAAGATGGAAGGTGAAGTCAGACGAGGACCGAGAATCACTCTTACAGATGGTCAAAATTTCCCTTTACCGCCCATTTCATCTTCTATTCACTGAGCCCGTGGTTTTCTTCTTCAGCTTGTGGGTTTCCTTCGCTTGGGCGATACTCTATATGACTTTGTAAGTTGTTATCCATCCCGAATCTGGAATTTGCGCTCCATATGGGTTCTAATACATAAGCTTCTTAGTGGTTCGATTCCCTTGGTGTTTGAGAAATCTCATGGCTTTGATACTCAACAGCTGGGTGCAATATTTGCTTCTATATCAGTCGGAGCTATAATAGCCACTTTTATTTCTATTTACCAAGATCGAGGTCTTGCTAGGTATCTTGATTGGTCGTCCAAGAACGTACAAAATCCGGGGGTAATTCGAAGGAACATTGATCTCTCATCTCCAGAGGCGAGACTGTACTTTGCTTGCTTTGAATCGGCTTTATTGCCTATTGGTCTGTTCTGGTTCGGTGTAAGTGATATTATACATTTCGGTTGTTGCTCCGAGGGCTATTTGACTGACTCTTGTATCAGTGGACACAATTTTCGTCGATTCCTTGGATAGTCCCGACTCTCGCTACAGCCTGTGCAACTATGGGCATCTATTCCATATATCTTGCAACCTTCAACTATCTTGCTGATGCTTATCATCGATATGCATCATCGGCTCTTGCGGCGCAGAGTTTCTGTCGTAATATTCTGGGAGGGATATTTCCTCTCATTACAGCTGTCTTGTTCAACAATCTTACTTTCCAGGGAGCAGCATCCTTGCTTGGTGGTGTTGGAGCGGTGTTGACTATAGTCCCTTGGGTATTGACCCTTTACGGACCAACCATTCGCCGGAGAAGCAAGTTCGCAAGCGAGATTATGTAACGTCGCTCATATGAGAGATGCAATGCTATTGAACATCGAAAGTAGTAATTTCTCGAAAGGTTTGGCTCAGTTTCTTTTCAACCGAGAAATACATAATGCCTTGCATTGGTGGCAACACTTCCACACGATGCGCCAACATTCGAAAATCTGGTTTTGATACTTACTTAACCTGGGGCGGCGAAAGAGATCACCAAGTCCTGGGCTAGATAATATGTACCACAAGTGCTGAAGCCTTTAGGCTTTTGCACGTCGGTATGAAGAGATGGGGATGTTGATCATTCATCTAACCATACAAATGAGTTTCTATGAAGGAAAATTGAATGATTCGATTCCGGAGAAATGCATAGAACGATGGATAGATAGTAAGACTTAGATACTCGTAATGAAGGGCACGATGGATAATATTTGTACATAGACCATGAGAAGAACTTCAAGTGTACCTACTGCAGCTGATTGCAAGAGAAGAAAGAAGTCCGAAAGACCTTGCTTGTGTCGCTGTATCTTACATTCACTCGAGAGCTATTTCATCTTCATGTTGCTGTAGCCTTCTCCGCAATATGGGGTCTCTTAACTCTTAGAATTGGATACAAATTCAATCAATCTGAAGGTCTGCACGAGGACAAGTAGGATCCTTGCTAGCGTATCTTACCCCTTACTGCAGATCTTTGGCCAAGATTCACAATTTATTTATTTGCTATGGGTCTGAAATAACTTGGAAATAATGTACGAGTAACGAACAACTCAACCCAATCCAACCCACCCTCTTACTCTAACTAACATTCATTGACTTGAGTTGACTCTTGATCCTACAATTATCGACATCAAAGTTCAATCAGTCGAAATCAATTCTAATCAAAAGGTTATCCAGAGTCTACAATCAGTTGACAAGATGTTGGGCTGGTGAGCATTCCTCTCATCTCTTGTCTCTTGGGCCACCGCTGATACCATGCCTCTTTTTGTTCTGCTTCCAAGATTGATAGCTAACATCGATGTCAACAACAACAGGTATCAGGCAAGATTGGCAGCTCGCCCTGTCCTTACTCAGAGTGTTACATCGGCAATCCTTTTCGCAACTGGAGATGTGCTGGCACAACAATTGGTTGAAAAGAAGGGGATCAAAGACCACGAGATTGCTCGCACAGGTCGCATGGCCTTGTATGGTGGTGGTATGTACAAAGAAAGAGCTTCGCATACCAGGGGAAGGCTACTAACAGATTCATCTTAGCTATCTTTGGTCCAATTGCCACTAACTGGTTCAAATTCCTCCAAAACAAAGTCGTCTTGAAGAACAAGAACCTCGAAATGGCAGCTCGAGTCGCCGCCGATCAATGCATTGTCGCTCCTCTCAACTTGGGATTGTTCCTTAGCACCATGTCTGTTCTTGAGGGAACTGATCCCAAGAAGAAGCTCGAAGCAAATTACTCTACCGCTCTTCAAAAGAATTACATGATCTGGCCTGCCGTTCAAGCTGTCAACTTCAAACTTGTCCCTCTCGAGCACAGAGTTTTGGTCGTCAACATTGTCTCTTTGGGCTGGAACTGCTACCTCAGCTACTTGAATGGTCGCAAGTCAGATGTCACCGTGGAGAAGGTAATTGAGAAGGTCAAGGAGCTTTAAATATGTGCATGCATGGCTGTACAATGGGTTCGATTGCATACGTTGGGACATGAAGGCATGGCAGATTTCACGAATCGATAGGCTTTTAAAGGTACTGCATCATATCATAGCGAGGCGTTTAGGGTTTGCGTTAGTTGTACTAAGGATATAGATGGTCTAGATGGCGTGTTAAACGATGCATCTGGGAGCGAATGGAAGGGTTTCTTGAATCTTTGAGTGAGTATATTGATCAGCGACGTAGAGTATGAAATGGGATTCTGGGAGGTCCCGAAGCCAGATAAGATGTCGAAATCACGTGATCAGCAGCCACTAGCCCCAAGGCTTGAGCCGAGCCTCAAAACGGGCAAGGGCCCACCACCAACACAAAAAATGGCAGGCAGTTCAAATCCATCGCATGCATTTCATACATTCCCCAAAAATTGAAGAAAGTGATACGCAACAAAAGCACATTCGATCAAACCAACACATACATACATCTTAGACACTTTGTTTGCCTTGCCTGGAGCAACAAGAACAAGTCGACGGTACTACGAGGACGACTACTTCACCATTCACTCATCCATCACCCCGCCACGGAATTAGAATTTCGACACTAGCCTTGCACTCATTCAATTCTGCACTGCCAGAGCACAGGAACTTCAACGAACGCATTCTCCCAACTTTCTCGCCATTCGACCCGATCTCACGCCACTACTTATCTTCCTCTCCCTTCCCTTCTCTTCTTCATACAGTCGAGATCTATCAACCTCTCGACTTTACATCACCATCAAGATCATCACAAAAATGGCAGCCGTCGCAGCACCAGCACCAACTGGCGAGCAGGTTGACTTGTCAACCATCCCTCTCTCACCTGAAGGCGTCAGCAATTCAAACGAGAATACCAAGCCAGCTACAGATGGTGAACAAATCACTGTCTTCCATGATAAGGACAACTTCAACGTTAAGCATCCTTTGATGCACAAATGGACTCTGTGGTTCACCAAGCCATCTAGTGGTGGTGGAAAGGTAGTTTTATCCACCACCGAGACTTGCTACATCTGATACTAATATAGATCTATCTAGAGCGATAACTGGAATGATCTCTTGAAGGAAGTTATCACTTTCAATTCTGTCGAGGAGTTTTGGGGTGTCTATGTAAGTAAATCGTCTTGACCCTCCATGTGTTTGGCCTTGAGCTTGGCTAACAATTCTTTGCAGAACAACATCGCACCGACTTCTGAACTTGCCCTCAAATCTGACTACCATCTTTTCAAGGAAGGTGTTCGACCGGAATGGGAGGATAAACAAAACAAACATGGAGGAAAATGGTCATATCAATTTAAGGAGAAGCGCAACGTCCCTATCGATGAGCTTTGGCTCCATGTCATGTTGGCAGCTATCGGAGAGACTCTTGAGGAAGAGGGTGATGGAGAAGTGATGGGTGTTGTGGTCAACGTCAGAAAGGGATTCTACCGTGTTGGTGTCTGGACTCGCACAACTGGCAAGAGCATTCCTGGAGGTGGAGATGGGGATGTTGCAGGAGGCAAGGGAAGATCCACTGAAAAGGGTAAGAAAGTCTTGGAAAACATCGGTAAAAAATTCAAGGAGGTCCTGAAGCTCCCAGCATCTGAGGCCGTCGAATTCTCTGGTCACACCGATAGTGCACACAGTGGAAGCACTCGTGCCAAGGCCAAGTACACAGTCTAGGCGCTTTCAGCATGGACATGAGACGAGACACGATTCTCCTTTACCTGTGATTAAATCTCATGGTTTTCTCCTTCACGAAGATACCACGAAACTAGGTTAGGGCTACATGGAAGGCGATTCAACAAAGGTTTATGGTTTTCATGGCAATATTTGCATGTATTATGGAAGGCAATACCTGAGCTTGGCCTCCTAAAATTATGGGAGGGGAGTATTTATGCCATATTGTTTTTATTGCTCTGCTACTACACTACTGCTTTTGGTGGGGGTTATTTCATGCATGGCGTTATTCCCCGCTGGGCAATATAGGCTCAGATATCAGAAGTGTTCATAGAGGTGCGAGGTGGTGAATGAAACATCAAAAAATGCATATTATCCATTGAGGCAATGAGAGTGAAAGTTTCAATCCAGCTTCTCCATGAGAGAACTGATGATGTATATGGTTTTTGACCTGTGTTGTGTATGTTGCAAGTATTCTTGGAGTCTACAGAGGGTGGAATGGTATCAACATGTCTTTTTATGAGGCCTCGAAGTCCCCTTCTATGCTAGGGACCGTACGTAGTATTTTTGTGCCTGCAAAAGTAACAGCAGGAAAGGGGTTCGAGTATCTTGAATAGGGCTTTTGGCACGTTACACATTTTGGATGCTGGATCCGCTACGATGCAATACCATACCACTATAGTAGTACAATCTTCTCCAACTTCCCATGGCCGGCCAGTGATGGCATCTATACCAGATCTAAAAGAAAAGATGATACAACCCACGCACACCCCACCCAACCATCCCCATCTTACACACTCGAGATCTTACACCTCATCCCCGCCAACATCGTCTACAAAGACGCGCTTGACAAGCTCCTTCTTGTTGATCTTCCCCATTGCATTCCTCGGGATATGCTCGACCACCCTCATCAGCTGCGGGATTTTATATCCCGCCAAGCGATGCTTGAGTGCCCTCCTTAGATCTAACGGGCTCCATTTCTTGCCCGCCAAATACTCGTCGTTCAAGACGACCACCGCTCCGACTTTTTGACCCCAGTTCCCGGATGGCACGGCACAGACGGCGCATTCTAAGATTTGGGGCAGCGATAACATTTCCCGTTCTACTTCGAGCGCGCTTACCTTTTCTCCGCCCGATTTAATGATGTCGGCGGATTTACGGCCGCGGATGAAATACATGGGGCCTCTTGCCCATTCCTGGGTGCTGTGCCCGGCGCTGGCGATGGAGCGACGCACGGCTACATCGCCGGTCTTGAACCAGCGACCGCCGCCATCGTCATCTTCCACGTGTTCTTTCTGGGTGGCTTCGGGATTGCGCCAGTATTCTTGGAAGATGGTGGGGCCGCGGAGTTGAATCTCTCCGTCGCGCTCTTTGCCATTCGCGTCGAGTTCCGAGCCGGGGAGGATTACTTCGTGGGTTTCGGTGTCGACGAGACGGACTTGCACGGTGGGGAGGGGCCAGCCGACGCTGCCGTCTACGCGGTCGGTGGGGGAGAGGCCACATGAGAGGGCCATGCCAACTTCGGTCATGCCGTAGCGTTCGAGAAGAATGTTGTTTGAGGAGAGATTGGACCAGGAGTTTTTGATGGGGGTGGGGAGGGCCGCGCTACCTGAGATGTTGAGGCGGAGGTTTCGGGGAGAGATCGCTTCTCTTGCTGCGATTTGGAATTCTAGAGGAAGATTCTTGTGGGTTGCTAAGAGGCGGTTGTAGACGGTAGGTACAACGGTGAAGAATGTGATGTGTTCCTGGGGTTTGGGGCTTGGCAGGAAAGGGGCGGCGAAGCGTTTCCAGACGGCCATAGCTTTAAATGGAAAGAGGAACTCGATTTTGGAACCGGAGAATAGGGGGGCAAGGATGGCGTTTACGATGCCGTGAATGTGATGAAGTGGGAGGACATGAAGAAGATGGTCCCGAGGACTGTAGTCCCAGGCTTCTATCAAGGACTTTGATTGTGCTGTTAAGACAGATTGAGGAAGCAGGACTCCTTTCTAAACTTTGTAAGTGTATGTTGTATACCAAAACACAGAGGGAGCTTACTGGTCTATTAGTTGTCCCTGATGTGTATAACATCATTGCCCCTTTACCTTCTGACGGCGCTTCCAAAGTAACTTTTCCATAATCCGAGTTCTCCAGTTTCTTCTCAAGATTGACATGCTTAGGTTTTGTCTCCAGAACAGTACTCATCACTTCTTGAGCCTTGCTCTCAAATTTGGTCGAAGACAATAGCATTGAAGCCTCGCTTTGATCTAAGATATATTGCAATTCGTGAGCAGGAAATGCTGGAGACAGTGGCACAGCTATAGAGTGTGCGCTTAGTATGGAGAGTAGTGTTACTGTACATTATCTTAATTCATGTTCTTTTTGCATACGGGTATCTTAGATTGCGCGCACCCACATAATCATAGCTATTTTCTACAAGAAAAGCAATCCTTTCTCCCTCGAGCCCTTTCTGTCCGGCCTCGTTCGAAAGCCTGTCTCTTCTTTCTGCTACATCATGTAGTAATTGCCCATACGTGAACCGTCTCCCAGATGCTGAATGTATTACCGCGGTAGATTTGGGATCATGGCCGGAGATAGCTTCGAAGAGGGGGAGTTTTGGAAGTGTAGATGCCGTTCTTGTTGCCAAGTAGAAAGGAGAGGAAGAAGCTTGGAGAGGTGATCGGAGGAGAAACGATGCAAGATTTCGTGGAAAGAATAATGATCTTCTTCTTGTGCAGAACATTGAGACGGCGGGGTGTCGGAGGGGCATTGGTTAGGGTGGTTGATTGGCGGGTGTGGGAGAAGACTGGCAATACTCGTAAGTACTAGTATATTCGTTCGATATCAATGTGCTTTCAGCTCGTCCTTGCTATTCCTGCCTTGCCCTATCCTACCTTGGATGCCACATTGTTCGACATTGATTTGGGCACCGCACGCATTTTTGAGGCTTTTGACTCGGGAAGGATAGGTTAGGTACGTTAGCACAACGACCGTATCGCGACCTTTTCGTAGGGCAGATTGGTCGATCTAGCTTCAAAACCTACCGAGGTCTATCTATCAAATCGCTTGGCATTTATTATTAGAGAAATAATGAATGGAATGATGATGGGTTCGTGTTGTTCGAAGAATGCTTAGTAGGATTGTGAGACTCATCTACGAGCACAAGTAAGATATTTCTACAAGTGCAAGCAAACAATCCTTTTGCATCTAATCTAATCTAATCTCATTTCATCTAATCTAATCTAATCTAATCTAATCTAATCTAATCTAATCTAATCTAATCTAATCTAATCCCATCTAATCTCATCTAATCTCATCTTCCTCGGAATCTTCCATTGGATGATTTGTCACCTTGGATTTTAGTTTAGATTACTTGAACCAATACTCGTACAGTAAAATCTTTTATTTTATCCAGTAATAATGATCATCAAATACTCTGATCAATTACTATTTAAACCCCAGGTGCAGGACTGAAGTATAGCCTGAAAAGCTATTCTTGAGGATATACTTAATTTCGATGATATGCGAGCCCTTGGTATGTGATAGGTATACTCAGCAGGCCTTGGTCTAAAATTCAGTTGACAAGGCTGTCATGTAACACAATCAATTATACATCCCATATCAAGGACTCGAATAACTTCCTTTCCAATCAACCATTATCACTCTCTCTTTAATCTTTTATGAGGCAAAAGATTAATGCTCCGTATAATCCGTCCCGCTGTCTCACGGCGATATCTATCCTCCATCATGACGTCGAATACTCCCTATGAAAACATTATACGCACCCGAGTGAGTACCTCGAGCCCTCCATTTGGAATTTCTGCTCACTAACACCCAACTTTAGCTGACGGAAGAGTTCAAACCTACCCGTCTTGACATATTCAATGATTCATCCAAACATTCGCATCATATAGCCATGGCCGGTTCCAAATCCCGCGAGACACATTTCCGCGTCGAGGTCGTCTCGGAAGCATTTGCCAAAAAAATGCAACCTGCGAGACATAGAATGGTATATGCTTTATTGAAGGAGGAGATGGCAAAGGAGGGGGGTATTCATGCTTTACAATTGAAGACGAGGACACCGGAAGAGGATGCGCGAGAGAAGGCCAAAGAGGAGAGTGAGAAGAGAGAGACTGCTGCTCAGGCAAGTGGGCCTTAGTAGGACTCGTTACTCTGTCTGGTGATTGAGATACCCTTTTCGAAAGTTCATTGCAAATTGGCAGGTTAGACGACCGAAGAAAGCGAACGCAAACCCTATGTACATATGCTATCGCTTGGAAGCTGCCGGACTTTGAGGCAGATCTGCAAGTTCAAAAGGGCATATTGAGCGGATCATTGCAGCGATACATTTCATGGAAAATATGCTATACCCAAATCCTCTCAGTTTGCTCCTCAATGCTAAATTCTCCCTTCGGTCAAAATAACCAACGCCCAAAAGGAGCAAAGATGTCATGAAGATGAAAAGTCTATGTGAACTCTAGATATGACTCCAACGCTAGTCGTTAAAGCAAATCAAAGTTCTCTATGAATCGATTTTCTTTTGCGTCAAGCGGGCAAGTCGACTGTTAGAACTCCAAGTTTTTTCGCCAATGCCAAGATTGGAGTCACCACAGCCTCAACGTCTCCAGACTTGATCGGGATTCTATGATTGCCATCCCACTCAATCAGCTGCGCACTCTCCCTTTCACACCAAACGTTAAGCAGTTCCTTATGATAGTCCAAACCCGGATCTTTCATTCCATGCACATGAATGGTCGGCAAAGTCAAAACATCATTCTCATCCACTGACCCCCACCTATCTTGTTCCCTCTCCAAACTAATCAGTGGCGCCCGTCCTGCCATTAAGACTGCAAATCTCCAATCCTGCCCCTCCAAATCCCTTCCCCCTTCTTCCCTAATCTGCCTCCTCAACAGCAAACTCCCCGCTATCTTCGCCCCCTGGCTAAACCCCAACGATCCTACCCATCCTCCTGTAGCTCCCTTCGCATCATCTTCTCTCATCGCCTTCTCGATACTCTCTCCAATAGCAATAACCTCATCACGTGCATCTATAACTGGATGTTCCGGTAACCAACCTAGCCATCGTTTAAAAGGTCCAAAATCTCCATAGACGCTTGTGACATCAGGCCCAGCACCAGATTCAAAAGGTGCCTCGGCGAATACGAGGCGAAAATAGGGTCTGAGGTGTAAAGACAGGGCACGACATTGCATAGTGAAGATTCGAGCATTTGTTCCCCCGCCGTGGAGACAGAGGAGCCGGGGAAGTTGCAGTGTGGGGTCGTGGTGTGTGGATGCCATGGTTTGTTTAGATGTGACGGTTGTTTGGAACCCGGTCTTGAGGGCCGATGAGTGATGGAGAGTATTGGAATTTGATACTTATGATAATATGATGATATAGATGCAAGCTGATGGTGGCTGACAGGTGGGAGCTAGATGGGCTAAATTTAGAACAGGTGTGCTACCTTCCTATAGTGCTCTGGCGCCAATCTGATTTGTGTAGCTGATCAGTTGGTCCTCTGGAATCAACCAAGAGACGCGAATGAATCCAAGGGATTCGAGCAGGTATACTGGTATAGTCCAATAGATTGACAATGACACACGGCATCTCATTGTCGGACGTCCGAATGGAGGGGTTGGTGGATCTTTAGCACAGATCGCTTTGCGGAACTGAATTCCGAGATCATCACATCATTCTAGCGGCGGTTCTCCCTCTCACAGCGCAAGAGATATATAGCATTACATGGTGAGAAGATAACGCGGTGCCGTCTTCGGTATAGATTGAGTTCGAGACATGATATGGGGCCTGGGTAATTCGAAGTACTGGAGGTTCATCACTTGAGAGGTATTCTGCCCCGGGCCCAGCGGGTCTCCATTTCAACCCTATGTGACAACACACATGATGGTATAGTACATATTCACCTCTACTGGATGTTCTTTACAATCGATACATCTCTATATCAAGCAAGCATTACTACGTATTCACCTCATTCAACACGTTACATCATATCCTCATCTCCAGGTCTGATTTCGAATTTCCCTCCCTAGCCTTCAAAATTCAAATAACTTTTTCCCCAGAAGCTGCCCCCCTTCCAACATCCTTCACCATTACCCCCAGGATCCAAACATTCGTCGCAAAGAATAGTAAGCCGGCCACAAACAACCCAGGTACAAAAGTACTCTGGCCCAAGAACTCGAGCTCGAACGCCTGATGCAACCACAGGGCTTGTGTTACTATCCACAAGAACGCGGCGAACATCCCGATGCGAGGAGATTTAATGAGCGTGCAAGAGGGTGTGGAAAGGTAGAGGGGAAGTAGACATGTATACCAGAGGAAATATTGGGATGTGACTACTTTATTGAAGGTTACGAAGGCGAAAGTTTGCACGAGCATGGTAGTAGGAAGGTCGAGCTTGGAGAGAGTAAGAGGGAGGAGGATGGTGGAGAGGAGGAGTTGTGGGATGAAGGCGAGGGATTCTAGAGGAGGGAAGCCTGAGGAGTGAGAGGGGATGGCGGAGCGAAGGTAAAGAAGTGTGTTGTAGGGGGAAAAGTTGTGGCGGTGATCGATGCGTGTTAGGTGGTGAAGGTAGGTGTGTTGAAGGAAGGGATACCCATAGCTAGAATTTTTTGGGTTGAATTAGATTTTGAGTACTTGAATTGGTGAGAAAAGTAGAGGGTTTCTTACATGTAATACATAAGAGTATTAAGTCCCATAAACGTTACCAAGCTAGTCCCAACCAACACAATCCTCTCCTTATTCACAAATCCTGTGATCTTCCCCAAAACATCATCATTCCCACCTCTGATTCCTCTCTTGACAGTCTTCTCTTTTTTAGGCGCCTTGCTGCCCTTAAAACCTCCAATGGTCTCCCGGTCTAAAAACCAAAGAATACTAACCCCATACACAACCGGATAAATCTTCAAATGCACACCTAAGCCCAAGAGTAACCCAGCCAACGCAATTCGTCGCTGAAGCACAGCCCATAATAATCCCATCACAAGCACGCCTAATATCCCCTCGCTACTTCCACGAGTACTTATTGTCGCGACCATAGGGTTTAACAACCAGATAGCTGCATATTTCCCCGCTCGTCCCGAATCCATCCCCTTTCCCTTCAATATCAACAACAGCAGATACCCAGCTAGGATATCACATGCTGCAAATGCAATCTTTCCAAAGTGGAACCAGATATATTGGGGGGAGAATGTGGTAGGCAGCAAAAGCCATGCGAGAAGAGGTGTATACCTATAGGTCTCTCGGGTGTACGGGGAAAGAGAGCGGGATGTGTAAGTGGATGCAGAGGTGAAGACGTAGTAGTCTATATCGGTATACTTCAGAGGGGAATAGGCATCTTGGTGAAGACCGGAGAAGAAGAGAATGATGCGTAGGAGGATGGCCGAGGTGAAGAGGAGGGTTGTGGATTGAGCCATAGTGGAATTTCGCCCCAGGACGTTGAGTGTGGCAGGACTTGTGCGAGGAGTTCGATGGGGCCTACGGAATGGTTGGAATCATGGCACTTGTTGAGTTGCCTCGATTGTCATCAACTTCACTTGGCTCATGAGATAAAGTAGTCCGTCCACCAGGTCTCGAGCTCCTTTTTGGCATTGACGTCTGCACGTGTTTACTTGATAAGTCGACCCCGCCTTATTTGCTAACCGCACTCACACCTCTCCATCTCTCCATCTCACCAAAGATGGGCTTGTTATCCCTGCTGCTTACCTCAACACCCATCTCCACCACACGCACCTTGAAATCTCCATGTGAGCAGACCCTCTTCTCGCAATGCAAGAACCACGCAAATCTCAAAACGAAGACATGGCAGGAATCAAACGTCAACATGATGGTACTTCCAAGGAGAAGTCTGAGGAGAAAGCTGTAGGCTCGACAAGTCCTTTCATGCCAATGTTTGAGAGGTTCAGAGCGGAATTGGATGAACATCATGATCGGAGAGAGAGGATTATCAAGGCAGGGAGAGATATTACGGCGGGAAGTAAAAAGATGTAGGAATTGCTCTCCTCGGAAAAGCTTGAAATGGTGATTTATGGATCGGGCTAATTTTCTGGTAGAATTTTTGCCTTACAGAGGTATGGATGTATTTGAGAGGATTTTCAAATCTCAGACATACCTCCTTATGTGAAAACATCATACTAATACACATGTTCAGAGTGCAAAAACTTCATAAGCCTCTTCCTCAAAAGATAGCTAAAGAAACTTCAGAGAGACTCACTACAATTAATGAGCTCTTCACCACTATATCACCTGATCTCACAGGTATAAATTCCTGGCGCTACCAAAGACAAATCTCAGGAGGTATTCAAGAATATATGGAAGCAGTATCCTTTTCCCACTACCTTAGCGAGCAATCCTTGATACCCCTTTCCACCGCCCAGTCATCTTTGCCTGAAGGTGTGAACCTTACAGGGGATGACTACGTTCTTGGAATTTTCGACCTGGTAGGCGAGATGATGAGATTTGCTATCACGAGAATGGCGACTGATGGCGAGTTGCCTGGTAAAGAGGACAGAACAATCCTCACGGACTTGAGGGATATCAGGATGAGGTTTGAAGAGCTAGATACGACGAGGTGTGGAAATGTAGGACTTGGAAGGGATGTGGAGAAGAAGATGGAGGTTATGAGAACTTGTGTGGAGAAGGTAGAGACAGCAGTTTATGGTATGATTGTTAGGGGAAGGGAGAGGCCTAAGGGCTGGGTTATGGATATTCCAGATGAGGGAAAGGGGGCAGTGGAGAGTTATTAACGATGCTTGGGGGGTAAAGAGTTGAAAGGATGTGTTAGCTACAGTGTGGAAGAAGTGTGAGCTAGAGAACCTCTCTGCTAGAAATACATTGTAAGAGTATTAGGCTTGAAACATCTTACTCTGCAAAGCCTAAAACGCTCTTAGTATCCGAGAACATTCCACATTATGGAATCACCTCGAAACGATCAGAACCCCGCCAGCTTAGTGATGTATTAAGGCGACAATGGTCAATTCTCGGTATGAAGAGGAGATGAGTCTTCCCAGATACCCCTTAATTTCAGCTCTTGTTCTATCTAAACCTTCCATCGCTAATCAAAGACTAGAGGTGAACATAGCCGTTGCAGATACGCCATTGTCAAGTCAACATAATGAGGCTCTATATATCTTCTTGGCTCGTCTCTAACTTCCAACAAATGCGTCTAGGGAAGTGTACCATTTATGCTCAGAAATCCCGCTCCTTTTGATTCATAACAAAGGTACTGTTGGTGGCGTATGGTTGGTAGATACCTTTATCGTTGATTTAGATAAGGATGTCCTTAATAAAACCTCGCTATATTCGTAAAAATATTCTTATATCGAGGATTTTTGGGGTATCGTGCGTGGAGCAGGGACACCTCCACAAACGGCAGCAGGGAAAACAATCCTACCGCGTCTCGGCCACGAATACGTATTTTCACCACAACAGCCTCAAGTCATCAACAATCTCAAGTCGGCTGCAGCATCGCTTTCCTCCTGCTTTTGTGGGAGGCCGTCACTATTGGCACATAGAAGTTTATGCTTAGAGATACAAGTACTTCGATTATTGCATCTTGGCCGTGAGTACGCCTTTGCTCGACAACAACAAGCTTGAGTCGGCCACAACTTCGTTTTCCTCGTGCTTTTTGGAAGAGAACCGCTCTCATACCTAGATATTGAGAAGTAGACGTCGAAGCTATGGGCCCACCGAAGGTATCGATTATTTAAACTAATGAGAATCGTCATTTCTTATTCAAGCTCCTTCAATCCTTCTCACAGGAGAGAGTAAGCTTCACCGTTAGACCAAGATCGCATTTCAAATAATCCACAATGTCTGTATTTATGATATACAACTGGATTTCCTTCTTGAAGCTTCTCATGGCCCCGAGCGCATTCTCTATCGTAGGTGCAATCAATACGTTCATTATCATTGCTGGGTTTGCGTGTTGAAAGTATGAGAAATCGACGTGGATCAATGACTATCTACTCTAGTAGTCATGCATACATACATGCTCGTACGCCAATGTGAGTTTTGTACAACATGGAGTCTAGGCTTTTACACCCACATGTACGTCGGCTTCGATTTGGGCGAATTACCCGCAATTCGAGTCGGCGAGGATGAAATCTCACCAGGCAGCTACGTTTCTGCAGCCGTCCCGTGGTCTCTTTCTGTTTTTACGCCCATTTCCGAACGCCCGAGTCGGCTTGATTAAATCATCCAATGATTAATCCTCGGCCCTTGAAACATGATTTGTCTGAAACTCGTTGTCTCTTGTGTGTTGGAGTTTATGATGAAGTTATAGTCGATATGGACGTTATCGCCATGGAAAACATGAGCACTCCAGTCTCCACATATAGAGTACATAAAGCTGTGTATTCGCTCCGAAACGATATTTCATCAGCAGCTATCATGCGGAATTTTTAGTCTTAATTTCTAATGAAAAATACACGATAGAGACCAACAATGCCCGATCGGATCAAATGGAATGAAGATGCAGTGAGAATTTATGAATAGCACCTTCAGTTCCCACGTGCATCGAATCAGATATGAAGGGGCTGGATGCGATGTGCTCTGCTGGCAGAAGCTGACATGGTTTGTGAAGTGGCGTCAGCACGTCGACATTTAACGGAGGTCCGGACGGGACAAGTGATTATTACGAAACTTTTGGGTAGATGAGTTTGAAACTTTCGTATGGTTTTCAAGGAGATTGTTGGTCAAGATGGGCTTTGGGTGTATTTTGAGTTGATGATGCTTTGAAGATTCTGCTTTTTGGAGGTCCTGTACACGATGAAACATACATTGGCGGAAAAATCCTTCTGTTTGATTCGTTATACAAGTGGCGGAAATGGCGGAAATGGCATAATCAGCCGGACATCAAGAGGCTTAATACCATACGATACTCATCATGAGATAAGATGCAAAACAAGCTTCGGCCGGTCGTGTTTACCTATCCCTAGGCGTGTCTGGTTTGCTGATTCGGGATAGTTGATCCTGTATTCTTGGCTGCTGCATATTTGGATATCGCATTGGATATATGTAAAGATGAAGATCGCCGCATGGTTCAAGCTGCTTGCTGAAGGTCGAGCTACACAAACAATTCGTAAATGTCTTCCAGTGAATGCATCTTTGCTGTATAATTGCTCAGCATTGATGTGCGTATGCGTATAGGCTAACTCGACTCGTACGTGAAATCGAATCGGAAGTCGAGGAAGAGTTGAACCGAATTGAAGGGAAAGGATAAGTTGAAAGCCAAGATGCCTTTCCAAGTCCCTCCACCTTCTCGGTTCGATTCTAAAAGACCATTCTATATCACTAGAAGCAGGATGCCGATATCTTCAACCTTCTACATTTCCGATGAATCTTTGGGTCTAGGAAATGAAACTGATGATACTGTCGATAGGAGAAGGAGGAGGGAAGAAGAACCTGCCATTCCTCCAGAATGGTCTCTTGGTATATTGCCCAGTGGAAGACAATTTCCTAGGAGTAACATTGGATCCCCTGCTAAGAGTCTAAATCATCAGTCCGATGAAGAATCTCTCAGGGGAACTAGCCGGATTCAATATCGGAGTATAATCAAGTATCCACTACCCAGTCCTTGGTCACCACACCTTGCCGAAGATAGGAAACTATGGATCAAGATGTTTGCGATGTTTTGCGTATTGTTGGTTACCACGATAATGGGCACGATGTCAATATACTGGGGCGGTGATCATTCCATACAGTACAATATACCTGTCTTGACCATCGCGGTGATTGATTTTGATCATTCGGAGGTTGGAAAATATCTTCAGAATATGGCGACGGCGGCACGAGCCAAAGATTATGACCATTCACTGGGATTCGTGAACCAAGATGGAAATACTTTGTACGGAAACTTGGACAATGTTCGCGCAGCGTTGCACGACCAAAAATTCTGGGTCGGGATTGTAGTGATGGAGAATGCTACAGACTCCATGAATCATGCGTATGAAGTGGGAGATGAAGTATATAATCCTGAAAGTGCGGTTCATGTTTTCTATGAGGAAGCCAGGAACGCGCTGGTGATTGGAGAAATGGTATATCCGAAGTTGCTTGAATTTCTGAATGCATTCGTACTGGAATTCACGAAACAAAAGCAGTTGAGCTTGCTGCAGTTGATGAATGGGTCGGATGTGACGGCTTTGCAGAGGCAGGCTCAAAATTCTGTGGCGGTAGGATTCACTGTAATTAATATGGCACCTGCCATCCCAACTGTGAGTCTTTCCGTTCCCGGGGAGAGGAGCTTGCGTCGTGATTTAAAGCTAATATGGGTTCAGACAGCTGAAGCCGCTACTGAAATTGGGACAATTTGTACGTGTTTGTCAGAATTCAATCAACCCAAGCCTCCAACAGAAAGAAGAATCTTACTAAATGCAAAAAACTAGATCTGATTATCGTTTCATTTCTGTCCGTTCTCATGTTTGACAAACTCAGCGACACAATCATGGGAACAATACCCACGGGAACCTACTACATCTACCGTCTCACCATTCTACCCTTCGTTTACTTCTTCCTCTCGCTTTTCTACCTCACTCTTTCCTGTATGTGGCACATCCCTTTCTCCCTCCAATTCGGACCAGCGGGCTACCCCCTCTACTGGCTCCTCTCCTGGGTTTCCATGATGGCCTTTGGCCTCACCATCGAAAACGTAAACAACATCCTCGGCATGCCCTTCACACCCGTCTTTTTCGTATTCTGGGTGATCTCCAACGTGACAACCGGATTCTATCCCACAGAAATGCTCAACGACTTTTACAGATGGGGCCTTGTCTGGCCGCTGAGACATAACATGATGGGCGCGAGGGCAATTATTTATGGGACGAAAAATACGCTGAGACTGAATTTTGGTGTCTTGATTGCGTGGGTGGTGATTGGTTTGATACTTTTGCCCGGGACGGTGTGGGTGCAGATGAGGAGAAAGAGGGCGGTGATTGAAGAGAAGAATAGGGTGGTTTTGGAAAGGGTTTGGGGGGCTCCTGGGAGAGAGAAGGGGCCCAGTCTGAAATTGCCGAGTTTGGATCCGCCTGAGGATGGTGGTTGCATGGCGTAGGGGTTTTTTATTGAATTTAGAGGACGGGTATTGCATGTTTGAATGTTTGCGAATGAATCTATGAGCGCGGGAGATGGATGCGGAGGTATTGATACCGGAGAAATGTAACATGAAGCTCTTCATCAATCCTTCATGTTTTCATATTAATTCGGATAAACATGCTCGAGGACTAGAAATCAATGCGATAGCTTATTGGTAGTCTCACAATTCTATTTTCGAGTCTTCTTGAATTTTTTGAGGGGAAAAGGGGGATGCTATAATACCACAGCACCCAAGCACCAAGCAAGCTCATGCTGCGCGCTTACTTCTCGCGACGTGGAATTGATGGATTCCCAGTCTAGAAGCTGTTTCAACTTATACCGGCCCAAAAATTGGTTCATATTAGCCACCGCAATAACTCATAACCCTTTTTGACCACCAAGTTTTTGTTGCAAGTTGAATATCTTTCGTGATTTCTGAAAGGTCATTCTTTGAACTCGTAGTATCTATCGCATGCGGTTCTCAGTTTCATGTTCCTAATTACAGCCGCCTCCATACCGCTTGGAATGGGTGGTGTTCAATATAGATAGATGTATTAAAATTAAATCGAATTACAATGAATTTGCCTTGAGACATAAGGTTATTACTTCAAGATACGAGTAGTAGTAGTCACGTGTCTCGCTTAATACTTAGGCTTCCCTTAGCGAGGTTGTTACTATATATTTTTCTAAAAGGTATCCCTACCATAACAAATCAAACATCTTTGATGGTCTAGTGGTCATGATTTCCGCTTGTCAATCACGTGATCCGATCCGCGGGAGACCGGGGTTCGATTCCCCGTCAGAGAGAGTCTCAATTATTATATTTTTGTAATCTTTGTAATCTTTTTACTCTTCCAAACACAACATGTATGATTGATTCATTTTTGAGGTTTACGATTTCCATAGTTTTCGGCAAGGAGTTTAAGCGAGAATAAATGGCACGTGCACCACCTGGGTTAAATAAAGGGCGGGGAGCGCCGCTTTCACGAATTCCTTTTGCTACCAACATCCACCAGATACCATGAATCCAATCGATCCAGCTTCCACTTCCGACCTTATTGAGCATCAGAATCCGAGATGAGTTCATAATAATGATACCCTCCGATGGATTGGACATGAATGTTACCTCACCCTTCCTGCTTGGTGGCTCTCTACTTCTTCCAACCCCCCTACATATTACACCACATTCGCAATCCTTTCCCATCCGTATGCCTTCATTCTCGCCTCCCAATGACAGACCCCACGTGGGGCGGACAAGAACACAAATACCACCTGTTCATATTCTCGGTCTGTTCCGTCTTTTGGTCTGGGTCTAGAACGCAAGGGACAAGGTCCAGCAGTCTTCAACTGGAGGGCAGCACAACAAGCCGAGAAAAATATGAGCAGCTGGTGTTCGTGTTAAGGTTACTTGTTTTCGGGGCCCTTGGCTATTATATTTCCGGCCCGAGACCATTCCACACCCGAAATATTCTCATGATTTGAAGTATCACAAGTTCTGAGACAAAAAGCAATCAATCTAATCGATTTTGCACTGTTTCGTGTGTACAGGTCCAACATGTACATGCAAATAGTACAAGGCTCAGTAAGGTTATACCCTACAGCGCCCTCTCTCATTCGTACTTCTATCCCCTATCCGCCCTTATCCGAGACTTTCAAACTAATGCCGACATGGCATTTGTGCATTTTTTATCGAACTTTCCAAATACCACGGAGGAGATTGGTGTGGGAATACATAAACATGGGGAAGTGTGACACCAAGTTTTGCTTACGTTGTGTCACTCAGTACGTTCAGAAAACCTCAAACTTTAGAGTTATCCTATGGGATCGATTTCCGGAGTCGTCAATGATCTTGTAGCTATCCCCCGTTTTCACCGCCATTTTTTGTTATGGTTGATGATCGTAAGGCGGATGACTTTGAAGGCGCGTAGTATTCGCCCTGTCCAGAGCTCTAAGTTTTTGCTTACTCGAGTCGGGTAACCTTATGGAAAGGGGGCTATTTTTTTCGTGCAATCCAAGGATCTTTTTGGGAATGCAACACCCGTTGAATCTGATAGTCAGTCATCCGTTTTGCGGACCATGGAGGCATAAATCCCCTTTTGAGCCTTTTCCATTTTTCATTATGGTCAATTTGTCTCAAATATCTTTTGATCCTCGAAGATCGAAGGCGTCTATTCTCATGATTGGAATCATCTCCAATACCCCTACTATATATGCAGCACTCAAAGTGGCAAATACACATCGCCAGTTCTGTGTATCGTTTTCCTGCATTCATTGACCACGTCAAGCTTCAAACCCACCGCTATTTAGATTAATCTTTCCCATTTCTTTACTTCGATCTTAGAACTCACTCGGTACCTCATTATCACCTTCATTCATATCAGAATTTCAAATCATCAACCTTTCAAAAAAAAAAACCTCCCGCCAAACACATAACTACTTAACAATGAGTACCTCGAGCCAGAAATCCTCCTCTTCCTCAGAATCCTCCAAACAATACTTCTTAACACCATCCACCATCTCAAAATCCAACTCAACCTCATCATCCACCTCTCGAAAAGTCCATCCTGGCTCAAATGCCTCCCAAAGATCTTCATCTTCATCTTCATCATCTCGATTATCCCACAAGGACCCAGCCGATCAAAAGCACCAGGATGAAGCAATCAAGAGATATGAGAATGAACCCAGGGACTACAAGTCTCTGGCCGTGGCGAAATACGATGCGCATCAGGAGCAAGCGATCAAGGAGCATGAGGATGGCGTGAGGAGGGATGTCGAGAATGTTCAATGGGCGCACTAGAGGGATGGAATTGTTATGAAGAGGATGTGGGTATCACTTTTTTTGTTGCTGAATGCTGGAGCTCGTGGTTTGTGTATGGGGACGCTGGTATGAATAGTGGTTGCCGGAAGTAATGATGGATGAAATATTGCGAGCTGGTGCTTGAGATGGGCTATCTGGTATAGGGATCTAATACCAAGGAACTATGATATATAATGATAACTTTTACGATAACGATTTTCTAGCGGGTATGTTATGGATGGGAGTCAATTCTATTCAACACGGGGCGTGAAGGGTATATTTGGGGGGTGGGGGGGAGATAGAGAGATAGAGAGGAAAGATATGTGTATTCTATACACACATCGGCTTCTCAGCTGATCAGATTAGAAAATGAGATAAATTCAACTGATTTTTATTTACTCACTTGCACGATGAGCACCTTGCACCATGCCCTGAGATGAACTCAATGCAACCGGTCTCTCATGGCCCTCGGTAGCGCGGAGCTGGGCAGACGTTCCAATGATGATCCTTTCCAACGAAAAGTGACAGATGAGATATCTCACTACAATATACCTCAACTCGTCGCTTCGCTTTACTAATAAACAAACAGATCCTTTTTCAATCGATTGTTTTATCCCATCCCATCCTATCCTATCCTATCCTATCCTACTCAACCCAATTCCGTCTAACCACCAACCTGGTTCAGAAAGACATCATGATCAATCCCAGCCCGTTCACCCTCTGGCGTTCCACCGCAGCATACAGAACACCATGCACTCTTTGAGCGACTCATCGGCGCCAACGGGGTATCCCACATACACAATAATGCATTCATGACTTGAGAACAACAAGGAGAAAGGGGAAGAATAGGATCTTTGCTGCTTCCTAATGGTTCATGCATGGCCTTGGTCCTCATAAAGACGTACATACACCGTGCTCCCGTAGAGACATCGCACGACCGAATGGTATGCAGTCGAAGTAGGTCATGATCTGCCCTCTCTTTTTTTTTTGGCGCGGTATGCGACGATAAATTCAATCTGTTGTACCAAGCCTGCAGCTCTGCCTGCCTTTTTGGAAGCGCGCTATGCGACTGGAAATTCATTTTGCGTTGTGCTGTGTTGGGTACGTATGTAGAATTGATTTTGTAATATAAATAAGTGAATAGGGAAGGAAGGAATCTAGGATACCCAAAATGATTACTCGATGCTGCTCAATACTGTCACGGATATTTAGAGGTAAGATGGTCTCATACACACGATTTATCACTCAACATTGATATGCCATTGCCTAACGTTCACATATACCCATGAACTTCATTCTCTGGCTTCCTATCCTGATCTGGATTTTAGACCATAGATCTCCTCCTGCTCTCTCGTAATCGACCCGGGACTTCCTACCGTGGCATCCTCCCCTCTATTACCTTTTGGGAAGAATATGACATCCCTGACACTCTCTTTTCCGGTCAAGACTGCCACCCATCTATCAAACCCAATAGCAAACCCAGAGTGTGGTGGACACCCAGCTCTTAACGCTTCAAACAGATGGTTGAAATCTGACATTCTTTCATCATTCATTTTTAGCACATTTTTCATGATAAATTTCTGAATTTCCGCCGAGTGAATACGCTTTGAACCACCACCAAGCTCAACACCGTTAACAACAAGATCATAGTGATCAGCTGTGACTGAGAGAGGGTCAGTGAGTAGGAGGTCAACATCACGGGTCGTTTTAGGGGCGGTGAACGGGTGGTGAGTAGAAGAAAATCCTGATGTACCGCCTTGACCAGGATCGGTGGGGTTGGCAGTATCAAGAGTGAAGAGTGGGAAGTCGGTGACCCAGAGATAATGAAGTCCTGGGATAGGAGTAAGAAGTTTTTGGGAGATTGCGGCTTTGTAAAGTGCGAGTCGAAGTTTACCTAGAGTAGTGGAGCCCCCGGAATGGCGAGTATTGGGTCGCGCTTGAAGAATGAGTAGATCGCCTTCATCAAAGGTGGTTGTGGCATCAGGTCCTCGTGGATCGACCTCTATGTGTGAGGGAGATGGAAGAGAAGAGTATAAGTGTTTTAAAGCCTCGGCACCTTCAAAGCCAAATGCTTGAAGTCCTTCTAATGGCCTCTTAGAGTCGAATACAAATATTCCTGGGGGACCATCTGGATTTTTTCGGAAGGCTTCGGCATCTGCAGAGTCCATAAATTTGCGGATAAATTGTTGTACCTTCCTAGGATTGCCATTAAGTCGAAATTTAAAAGCTTCGATTATAGGATTTTCAATTGAAGTCAGCATTCCTATGAGGCTTGCTGGAACGATCGAATCTATGCGATGAATCTGCATCAATTAGCTTCGCTCAAGGAATGATGATAATATGTTTACCAAGTCCACAATTCTGAGATCGGGTTTGTCAGACCCATGTCTTGACATGGCTTCCTCATATGTCATTCGGGGGAACCGTTGCTCCTTGAGTAATTCAGGGATATCAACAACCTCAACCCGCTCAGGCGGTATCTGGTCATGCATGGCTTTTACTAGCCTTTCCACCGTTTCCATGACACCTTGACCATCCGTCCATGATATTTCCATATCAATCTACATGGTATTAGCGTATGTGAACTGTACCGATTTGATAATACAGTACCTGGGTAAACTCTGGCTGCCTATCCGCGCGAAGATCCTCATCCCGAAAGCATTTAGCAAATTGAAAATATTTGGTGACGCCACTTGCCATCAAAATTTGCTTATATTGTTGCGGGCTTTGTGGTAGAGCATACGCATAACCTGGTTTTCTAGTAGGAACGAGGAACTCTCGTGCACCTTCAGGAGTTGACTTGAACAAGATTGGTGTCTCAATCTCATCAACATCCTCAGAATTCAAATGTTTTCTGACTAATTTAGCCAGCTTTGACCGAAACAATAATCTTTCATTAAGGTCTCGTTCGAAGCGAACCTCGAGATGTCTAGAATCAGGCCCAAACTTTTGAGCCGGTCCCACAATGATATCCTCGGGGAATGAATTAAGTGCTCTTACGTCTTCGGCATGAATCTCAAAGTCTGCAAGGTGCCCAATTCCCTTGTGAGGCAGCAACTTAGGCGTACTTTCTGCCGTTTGGTTTGGCTTCTTTACCTTGTACTGCAGAACTCCTGTCACAGACACAGCACTGTGTGGCTTGATACTCTTGAATGCATCTCCAATCTTCCGTCCTTCCGGGCTCTCTTTTAACATGATTTGGACTCCATTATCTGCCGAAGTCCCTCTACATATTCTAGCGAATATAAGTCCTTTACTCAACTGGTTCTTGTTGCGCAGGAAACCAGTGACGGTGACCCTTTTGCCAATGTTACATTCTTGTAGTGCGATCCATGGATGCAGTGAATCGAGAGCAATCGTTGGAATAGTGACTAAATAGAAGATATTAGCAACATATAAAATGTCATGACATCGATACTTACAGCTATTCCTATATTCTTCCCAGAACGTGCCATTTGTGTCAATGTTAACTTGTTCTTCTGCCACGCCTAATCGAGGATTTGTACTGGTGAAACTTCTCTGGTGAGCCACAAGTGAAGATGAGAACCCAATTGGGCGAGTCCATGGGACGCCGTTACTCACACGGAGCATCCCATTTCTTAGTAGCTGCCTGCGACAGCATGATACCAAGGTCATGGTCAAAAATCGAACTTTTTTACGGTGATTCACAAATCATTTAATTCACATGAGAGTGATATCTGAGAATCTTGAGGCTCTCCAGGAGTGGTTAGCGTCTCGGCAAACTCCGCCCCTCAATTTTTTTATATTATGTCGCGAACTTTTTCATCTTCCCTTTTTCTTCTTCATCCTTCCAAGTTTTATACAAGTAAGACTCCAACTTACCATCAACCCTTCAAATTCATGCGCAATTGCTAACATATATTCAATAGATGATGAAAAGCCAGCGTGTATTATTTGAGTACGATTCCTCCTTTTCAAGCCTGTAAACTCTCCCTTCACCGGGCTTAAGTGGTCTGCTTGCGAGAACTGGATGGAAGAGTGAAATAAGCGTTCGACACATCCACCTTGTTTTTAACGGACGCGATGAAGGCATCTCTGAACCTTAAATCTTGGAAGGCTTCAATCCTTATAGTTATTATACCATGAGAAATGTGATGGGATGGATCTTTTCAATGGGTATTGTCCGGAGCTTGAATAAAATCATCTTCGTCGTGGCCAGCAAGATGCATATCATTGCGCTGAACCCACTTTCATGTTGCTCCTGCCCAGGTAATTGTACCCCGGATGCTTTGGGCGCTTTGTTAACAATGGCGAATCTGTCCGTGAATCCTAACAGAACGGTGGATTGAAGCAAATAACGTTTTTAACGTGCAGGGGATATGGAGGTAGGTATGTGAGGTGTTGGTCTCAATTTCCTCAAGTCTGTGTACATACTGCGTAGTTAGGATAGATTAATTTGAAGTCACAATCAAAAGCATATGGTGATGGGATCATGGGATCCTTATGATCCTTATGATCTCTTACGTGTTACATCCCAGGGACGTCCCAAGCCCATTCGCCAATCTACTGAGTAGATATTGGTACGAATATCCTTACGGCGGTAGATTTATCATGCATCTACGCAATAGATGAGGGGCGGCGGTAGCATGGATATATTGTTGCTCAACGGCAGTTGAAGTGAGCGGAGAGCTTTGATAGCAATACGACTCAACACATCTCACGCCCCCACGCTCTCACTTCATGAGAAGAAGGCTAGGTTGGCGGTTGAGTACTTATACTCGTAGATATAAAATAATACATTTTGACATGATTGAAGCCGTAAACCTGGCTAATTACCCTATATTACGCGTAAATTCTTACCTTCATCCATCACTCCTTATGTGATCTATATCACAATAATAACCTACTCGAGTCATCCCTTGAGTCCTTTTACAGGGTTCCTCATAAGATTCATATTCCTTGTCATCATTTCGATTAAGTACAGCTACGGACGGCACTGACTGTTTTATTCACTCGGCTTTGCCAATTAATGAATGTAGGTACAAACACCCTAAAGTTGACGACGACTTCCAAGTGTTAGATCCAAACTCCTTTATCCTTCAACCAACCACCCTTTGGTGTCACTGCCACTGTCACTGCCACTGCCACTGCCACATTAAACTCAATCAGCATCCATACATCAATCATACTTGCTGCCCCTTCGCTCACTTAACTGTATACATTCCCGAATACATCCGAACCTACTACCTACATAATAATATCTTTTCAATTCCGATAAGAGGAAGCCCGCGCATTTGGGAGTGAAATACTCCCTCTTGGCCACTGATTGTCGCATTGCAGCTGGCAATCCCAAGGGTGAAGATGTCGAGTTCTTTTGAAAAGTCTGTGAAAGGCGCGACCAAGATTAAGGTATGCCATGGCGTCCTTTAGATCCCTCGTGCTTAAAGATCGTATACTGAGCATTATTGTGAACAGGCAGCCCCTCCCAAATCAAAGTACTTATTTCACCCCCGATAAGGACCTTTCTTCACGAATATCCAGCTGATAGCTAAACAGATACATCGAACATATCCTAATAGCCACTCATTCCGGCGAAGCGGGAGTCGCTGAAATATTCCGAGCATTACAAAATCGCCTCCGAGATTCGACATGGACCGTGGTATTTAAGAGTTTGATTACGGTTCATCTGATGATCAGAGAAGGGTCCCCAGATGTAACATTGGCATATCTTGCGCGGCACAGGAACATGCTAGCAATAAGCAGTTTCACCGACGGTGTGTACCCAGAGAATTGTTCTGCGACTCTTTGCAGAATGGCTTGGCCATGACAGGCATCGATATTCATGAGTCTGTGCTAATACAGCATGGCAAAGTGCAAACCCAGGGACGAAATATTCGACATTACACAAACTATCTGACCGAACGCGCGAGATCATTTCGAGATACAAAATGCGACTTTGTACGCGGTGCCGAGGGAAGACTGGAGGGGCTATCGGTTGAGAAGGGGCTGTTGAGGGAGACGGAATCCGTACAGCATCAGATCACATCATTACTGAAATGCGACGTATGGTTGATGCCGTGCCCAGTTTGGGGGGAACTTTTGCTAAAGACAGTGTAGATCTTGGATAACGAACCTGATAATGAGATTACGATTACAGTCTTTCGGATGCTAGTACTGGATCTTCTGGCATTGTTCCATGTTATAAACCAGGCGATGATCAACATATTGGGTACTTGATTTCATACGCAGCCAAGATATCTGCTAACAAGATCGTAGGCCACTTCTTCGAGATGTCAAAACCTGATGCAGAACGAGCTATGGAAATATACAGAAATTTCACCCGACAGACGGATTTTGTGGTTTCGTACCTCAGTGTTGCCCGGCAATACGAGCATCAAACGCGAGTGGAGGTACCAAAACTCAAACATGCGCCTGTAAACCTCGGAAAGCAGCTCGAGGACTACTTGATGGATCCGGATTTTGAGGTTAATAGAAGGCAATATCTTGCAGAGCAGGAGTCTAGTAAGGGAGGGAAGAGTAGCGCAAGTAAACCATTTGCAGTGGCCTCGAAGAGCGAAAGCGATGCCAGGGCCGCCACCGGGCGTTCTTTCCCCGACGCAGCACCAACATCTTCTTCAAACGCTACCACACAACCTCCTAAAGCACCTGCTCCCGATTTGATTGACTTCTTCGACTCCATTGATACACCGCAGCCAATCGCTACTCAGGCTGGAGGAATACAGCAGCAACCTCAGTTCAATGGAGACCCCACCTTCCAAATGCAGCAGCAACCTCAATTCCAACAGAATCAATTCGTTCAACAGCAAACAGGCTTCCAAGATCCGGGCCAGTTCGCCCAACAGCAAGGCTTCAACAGTGCCTTCAATATGCAGCCACAGGCCCCTGTACAACAACCACAACCACAACCCATGCAGCCACATTTCACTGGTGCTGGGTTTGGTGGCTACACTCCTCAGCAAGCATTCCAACCGTCGAGTCTCTCACCCATTCCACAAGAATCGGCTGTAAATTTTCAGCCACAGGGACAGCAGCAAATGGTTTTACAAATACCCCAGGAGACAAATCCTTTCCGGCAATCAATGATGACGAACACTACTGGAATGGCTGGGTCTTCATTCCCTGCATCACCCCCTATTACATCGCCAGCAACTCGGCAATCAACAAACCCTTTTGCCAAGTCAATATCACCGCAACCACAGCCTTACACACCACCACCTGACCAACAATTCCAGCAGCAGCCAATAGCAGCTCCTCTTAGACCGATGCAAACAGGCACTAATCCTTTTGCCAAAAACTTAAGTATTCCGTCGGCAGAACTATCTCAAGCAAGCGTTCCCAGCCTTGCACCACAGCCTACGGGAAATACAAACCCATTCCGACAAACTCAATTTGTCAATACGGCTACTGGTATGGGCTGGCAAAACGCCCAGCAACCAATAGGAGGTGGTTTAGACCATCTTCAAACGGTTCCTGTCTTCCCTCGACCTGGTCAACAACCAGCCTGGCAGCAATGACCGAAACGAGAATTCTTGATGGAAGTCCATACACTTTTTGGACATTACGGTTCACGTGCCCTTTGGTGCTACGATGAACAATTATTTGTATTTTGAGGGGATCATTACAAGCATGGCGTTCCGAGGTATTGAAATTTGAAGACGCGAGCAAGGTTTCAGGGCATCAAAATGCATGATGTAATATTAAATTGCCTCTACCTACCCCAGAGGTGCTTGGTTATATGAGTAACTAATTACAAAGGCCTGACCTTGGCCGTATAACCATTTCCAAATAATTTAAGACGCCAGCAACCACGCCATTTGTTTTGGACTCCGTGAACTCCGTGAACCCCGTAAACCCTAACCCGCCCCTCCGTATTATATATATATCAGGTATCCAATCAAAATATATCGTCTGATTCCGTTTTGGGCGCTACCTTGATCTTTTCTATAGATGACTGAACGGCTGCCAAGGTAGCAACAGAAGGGGCCTCAGACTGAGGTCGATCTCTAACTTCATCTTCAATAAGTATTTCGAGCCCACTGAAAGCATCGAGCATAGCTCTTCCATAATAGTCGTGAAGGCTATAACCTCCAGCCATGTGCCTAGCGTCACGTTTGACACCCTCAACCCACTGGTTGTCGTAATCATCCTGTAATACATATTTCGTAGGCGTAAGATCAATACCTCCAAATGGATCGTAAGGTTTCTCTGCCACAGGAGCCATCTTCTTCTTGAGCCCTCGAATCGTGAGACCTTCTCCGTCAGCGCTTCCAGGTCCAGCACCAACTGCGGCATCCCTCTCCCCTAATTTTCTCCTTGCTGAACTCTTCTTCAAAATAATCTTGTGAGCCTCTTGTGTAATGGCAACCGCATCTCCATTTCCAGTAGCCAATTGATCCAAAACCTGCTTTCGAGCCTTCTCAACATCCGCTTTTTCCTCGGCCTCCTCTCTCATAGCCGCCAACCTCCTCTGCCTCGCCATCTCCTTCTCCTCCATCTCCCTCCTCTTCCCCATCTCCACCTCTCTCAACCTCGCCAGCTTATTCTCCTCAATCGCGCCCCGATTCGCCTCTCGGAACCTCCTCAGTTTGTCCTCCGCATCCTGCCTCGTTTTGCCCTTTCCATTCACCAAATCAAAGACCAAGTCTTCTGTCTCTTGTAGGTAATTGTTAAAATCTAGTAATGTCTCGAAATCATCTTCGCTGCGGTTGAACACCTCGCCAACTTTACGTCGAATATCACACTCGCGCTCGATGGCAAGATCCGCAAAGAACGCGGCCTTGAATCCTTTTTTGCGCAGCGTGCGACCGCAGTGGGGAACGGGACAGGGAGCGGGTCCAGACGTGAAGATACGGTCTACGCAGGTAGAACACATTTTGTGGTAGCATTCTGGATTAATGAGGAATTGGAGGGAGGGGTTGAGATAACGGTTGGATTTGCAGATGGGGCAGATGTCGTCCGACGGATTGTCAGGAGGTTTGGTCGGCATTTTGGTTGTAGATGATGCCCAATTGGTAGTGTAAGATTGTTAGAAAGCCGACAGTTAAACAATTTAATGGATGTTGAGTCGTACAAGTTGGCGATGATGTAAGTAGCCGCCCGGAAAGGCTGACTTGTCTACTGTGGCGTCAAAGTGGCTTTGTAAGCAAGCCTCAAAGCCTTGTGTACTTTTCGATAATGGAATCGACGAAACCCCAAAACACGAATTCTGTAAACCAATTGCAAAGATGGCAGACAAAGGTATATCTATTTTGCAGTGCTCACTTCTCATATCTATATACAAACAACCATCTCAGCTGTTTCTTCTCAACTCGCGATATTTCTATCTACATATTCGCAGCTACCCCGCCATTCAATAGCCCCAACTAACCCAGACTTTTAGAACCAACTCCTCAAGAAGAAGCCGCAGCACGCGCAAAGGAGGCAGCAGAACAAGCCGCCCTGCCTTACAAATGGACCCAAACAATTTCAGACCTGGATGTTACCATCGAGATCCCCGGGAACCTTAAGGCTAAAGATCTAATCGTTGATATAAAACGACAATCACTCAAAGTAGCCGTCAAGGGCCAGACTCCTATCATCGATGTAAGCTTTCCCTCTACCCTATCTCTCACTTCCTCCTCCCTTTTAACATGTCGGCTTCCAGGATGCACTCCCCCACACAATCCTCCTCGATGATAGTACCTGGACCCTTACCAGCCTTCCCTCAGGCAGCAAAGCCCTCGAAATCCATTTCGATAAAGTAAACAAGATGGAATGGTGGGCACACGTCGTTGTCTCGGCACCAAAAATAGATGTTACAAAGATTACACCCGAGAATAGTAAATTGGGAGATTTGGATGGAGAAACGAGAGGAATGGTAGAGAAGATGATGTGGGAACAAAGGGATAAGGAGATGAATGGCGGAATTAGTAGCGAGGAGAGGAAGAAGAAAGAGATATTGGAGAAGTTTCAAAAGGAACACCCAGAGTTGGACTTTTCGAAGGCGCAGATGAACTGAGTGGTTCCAACCGTGGCAGTAGGAATTGGCAAATTCATTGCGCCGAAAGAAATAAGAAAACCGGGAGGAGAGCATGCGGGGACTGCTATAGTTTTATGGACACTCATAAAGATACCTATTTATTGACGAGAATCGAAACACAAAAGTTTTTATTTTGCCTTGCTTGAACGCAGCATCCCTTCGCTTAGAGACCGAAATCTCTCATTGCACATTTGCCATACTTTTTTGGGTTTCGTGGACCCCCCCTAATGTATCGCATATTTTATTTGCAGTCCCAAAGATCCTCCAAACTTTTATACCTCGACATAATCGCAACCTTATCTCTCTCCTGCCAATCGTCGGCTTTGCACTTCAGACAGCGCTTTGCTTCCGCTCAAAAATGCGACTAGTCCTACGACACCGGCAGCTGGCAAAGTCTGGAACAAGGTCCAGGTTGAGTAATATAGAAAGAAGATGCCTTCCATAGCAATAATCGAGCCATAAAACAGAGCGTGCGAGATTGGTGCTGCAGAGGTGGCCTTAGAGAGATGAGAAAGATTGGCTCCAAGGTAAGCCCACTATCGAGAAAGTATTAGTACTAGGATAAAGAGTTTGCACAGGGGATACGGACAGCACCCAACAAGACTGGCACAGTAGCTATAACTGCGGCCGCGAAAGCGAGGGAGAAGATCTTAGGTCCACTCTGTGGATCAGGGCGGAAGGTGTGCTTAATTTCAGGTAGTTTTCCATATCGCAATGGCTTTTCATATGCGGGGATTGGTTTGCTATTATCGAGGGAGAGCGTAAGATCGAAAACATGGTTGCTAAATGCTTGTGCGGAACCAAAAGATCCGAGAACGAGGGTGGCACGTAAAGGTTTGGAGCTTGTGAGAAGTTGGATTGGCAGATCTTTTTGAGCCTGCATGTCTATTAGCATATCCCATTGTTTTCGCTAATTGTTTGTAATTTAGAAACGTACAAAGTCAACCATTCCCTTACCAGACTCCTTGACGGAAAATGGGAAGGTAGTCTCAAGTCCGGTGTCTTGATCTCTGAGGAGTAAGAACGCTTGATGTGGTCGTTTGGCGGCACGATCTTCAGTAGCCTTGAGGACGATTTTGAGGGTATCCGCTGCGCCAAGGGATACTGGTTTTGCAAGAGGGACATGATCTGATAGTCTACAAAATAAAGAATTAGCACAGTTTGCCCTGAGAGCCCCCAAGTTTCTGAGTATATATTGATATTCTCTTGAACCACATACTTGTCCTTAAATCCTCCAGCAGCACCCTTTCCGCTCACAGAAACGATAGCTTCATCAAAGCTCCATGATGAGGCAGCATTGGCAATTCCAACACCAACAAGCACCAATGAAGGTACCAATGAGCTTAAAAGACGCATTTTGAGAGAAAAACCGTTATGGTGATGAAAGTTGCACTTGAGATTCACGGGGGAGCTCTGAGCCACGTAAGAGCTCCAATTGAGAACACATTTCGGAACAATCTTATCGCGCGGGAGCGCTTAGAGCGTCAGATGTGGGTAAGCGGATTTATATAATGCCGAGCCGGATCCATAGTTTTACTTCAGCACATTATATCTTGTTGCATCCATCCTGCCAGTATGATATCCAATACTGCATGTTGGAACTTGAGTTCGAAAGATCAAGAAATTACTACTCAACCTTCTCCTTGAGTCGCTTCTATTACCACAGCATCAAGCCGCAACACTCACCTCTCAATTCAATCCAGGCAATTTTAGCACAGGAGTATACAGGATCAGATCTTGAGTGCTAGATCTGAAGGTCTCTAAGTGAGAGCAAAATCATAACTCGGAATTCTAATAATATGGTATCATGCTCCCCCCGTTAAGTAGGAATGTTTGCGAGGGATGGGTGCTCAAAGAGTACTCGTCGGCCATCGTGAGGGTATTTTGAGCGAGTCGGCTTCTTTAGTACTCTGAGTAAACATGTTTCGTATTTGATCTTGAACTTACGAAAAGCATATATCGGATTTGTAGCCGGCGTTAAGCATTAATGGCTAGTTGTTGAAAGGCATGCTGAATTGTCATGGCCAATGAGACGTACGGGGCATATTATTATGCCAGCCTATTTCGTGATGATATTTTGTGAATGGGAAATGCGCTCTAACTTTACAACTGTCGAGTATCGTTTGGCCGTTATCGTCCCTGGGTTTTGAAGTAATGGGATTTCGTGGAAAAGCATCTAGAGGTTGCGAAAGATGCAGAGTCAGGCCAGCCAAGGTAAGTTTGAAGTTTACTCGTTAGTCTCCTTATATCAAATTAGTGGCTAAACCCGATCAAGTGCGATGTTCAGCTGGCCAACGTGTTAGACCTCTTGTGGCTTGTTCGGGATATCGTGATACAGAAGAGCTTCGGGTCCAGAAGCAGAGCCACATTGCTGCGAGAAAGCCTTGACGATCATAAGTTAAGTCAATAGACATTACATATCACCAAGTTCATAAGCGTGCGGCTCTTTTTACGCTTATGTCGTTGCCCCGAGGTGCTGGTTCTTCTTAAGACTTCACCATCACCAAACTGATATGCCAAAAGAACTGACTTTGGCAATCGAATCTGTTAGCCTAGGATACCTCTGGCATCAAGTTTACTCAGATCCTGTACTCACAAGCGCAAGGAGGAGCTATATTTCCGCTCTAAGAATGGCTTATGAAGTGCTCAAAACTCCAGTAGCCACCACTAGATACATTGCTTCGATGACACTTCTTCTGCTTGATCTGTTCAAAAAGATCACTTACAGTGAGTCTCGAAATGGGAATCATGGTCTAGTCATGCTAACGGATCTCTTGCCATGGTTGAACTTTGTGGTCTAGAAGAGTCTATCAACCACTCTCAAATCTGGATGTTGATGTGTCTCAGCACACATTACACTGCCACTTGTACAACTAGTGGATCACTACTCCCAGAGAATTTAATCACACTTCATAATTTTCTTTTCGGGCACTTGGGCGCTCACGATACTCGCTTTCAATTGTCAGATTTGATGTTTCTGCTAATCGGTGTAGCAAAATCCGTAAGGGTATGCCATCCTTTGACGAGATCATCGAATGGTCAATCGGACTGGACAAGAAGTTGGAAAGATTTCACCTCAAACTACCAGCTCGTTGGCAATACTCGGCCATCTATTTGATTGCAAAGTAGATAGGGCTTTTGATATTCACCATGGCTTTTACCCTGATGCAAGAATATGTCAAGCACTCAATGTGCATCGAGTTGGGAGAATTCCGTTTAATGAATTATTGATGGGACATTTTCCAGCATCATTTACTCTCAAGTAATATTTGGTATTAACGAACAGCATCAAGATGTTAGTGCACGAAATATGTGCTTCGGTACCTCAGTATCTAGACTGTAAAGAGGCAGCTTGGCAAAAGCTACCAGCGTCAGATTTTGACCAACCTGCAACTCATCATCATCATCATACGCCTGATCGTGAGTTGGATTGCCACACCCATATCTTTTCTCTTTACTTTGCGCATCAACCAAAAGTTATTTCTGGCGCAAGGCCCTAGGTGATGGAGCAACTATATTACATGAGCCATCATTTCCGCACCCAAAGTGCCAAGAGGGTTGCCCATATTCTCGAAAGACAACCAAGTTTTGATGCTTGGAAAGTGTTCACCATTCTTGGCAGCTACGCTGTGGTGACGCAAATAATACATCCGAGCTACCATTCGGGAAATAAAATGACAAAAGATTGAGGACACTCTATGTTGCGAATCATCAAGACCTCAATCTAAACCAGGCGAACTGATTCTGCAAGATACAATCACTTCATAGGACGTTAGACAGAGATTCCGTTTGAGGGAATGTGAACACCCAGTGCGCTAACCACTGAGCCAACATGGATTTTTTGTTCTTGGATGTGGAAAGGTGAATCAATTTGAATTATATACAGACCTAAGCGAGGTTTGCTCTGTTTTCTCTGTTTGCTCGCTTGAGGATTTGGATATGGGTTTCTGTATGTACATCTTGGAAAGTTTAGAACCAGTCGATCATGGCTAATAAAAAGAGATGTTCGTGGGTGGAAGACAATTGGATGTCCACATAGATACCCACATGAATCCATAGCCTCTTGTGATATTCAATAGCAACAGATGTCAAGGCCAAGAGACGATGAGCTTGAAGCCCACGCGGTTTAAAGGCTCAAGCGAACTTGCGAACCTGCGAGCTCGCTCGGGTCCATACCAGGTATGCACCAACGCGAAAGGGGCAGATCAAGCGGCGCGGAAGTTGAGGCTGAACAAGCTTACTCGTACTACCCGACGCATTCCCCAACCCCCTGGATCAAGCAACGGGAACTGCAATTTGTTGAAGGTTACATTTTCGCTCTCTCGCTCTGCTCACAATATTACCGTGAATTGAAATTCGCCATGCAATCTATGATTCCTTGCCCCACAAACTTAATCTGCATCACTTGTTCCATCATGCATACAATCTTCTTCCACATCGTCGACAGCTTCAATTATTGCACATTTGATAACATCATGACTGCCTCTTTCCCCCAAAATGCTCAATATCCATCCATCCATCCATCCAGAACGCCGCTTTGAAACCCGCCCATGTCTCTGTTGCGTGATTCTGCACGCTGGCATCGAGATCACGATTCGCAACGTGCACCGGAAAATCATCCACCAACTCCTCATATATACATCCAGCCCACGGGGGGGATTACACATTATCCCCATGATGGGTATTCAACGGACGCAAGACAAGCAAGGCATGCTTCGCTCAAGAGATGGGTATGGATGGAACCAGTGATTAAAACAAAGCTCCCTCAACTCATCGCTCCTCCCCTCTCTGTTCCCTAAACCTCTTCCGATCTCACGGCCCCCGCATGCTCCATCTTCGCCGCCTCGGGATTATGAGGAAAGACCTTGGCGCTCAAATCGAATATTGGTAGTGGACATGGTACACCGGTCGAGGCGCAAGAAGCGATGATGGCCATATACCTATCATCAGATTCTCCATTAGCACGTCGCCCATTCCCAACCCCAAACTTCAGCCCGAGTAGACGTCCGAGCCCGAACCCGAACCCACACAATCGACACGGAGAGGAATAGGACAAAACTCACCAGCCCATAAGAATCGTCACAAAGCCAAAGCCCCCCGCAATCCTATAATAATGCATGGCATGCTCAAGGCCCGCAGGCGACGGATCGAAACCCAAGGCGTAGTACCCGGCGGCAAAAAAGCCAAAGACGAAGATCAGCGTCAGGAAAAGAATCACAAACGGAACGTTAGTCCGCAAGCTCGCGCACAAGAAGATAAAAGACACCATCGTCATCGTCACGGCATAATTGCCCTGCCCGGCATTGTACTCCTGGCTCAGGAGACCGGGGGTCGTCACGCCGTTGAGGGTGGTGGTGTAGGAGGCGGCGATGTTGTGGAGGGGATCGTTGAGGAAGCCGAGGTAGGTCCAGTGCGCGCCGAAGATGATGAAGGTGGCGAAGGGAAAGCTGTTTCCGAGGATGAACTCGGCGATGCCGGCGATGAGCATGGCGATGCCGCCGTACATATAGAAAGCTCCGGAGGTAGAGAGGAGGGAGTTGGGCGAGGAACCTTGGAAGCTGAGGAGGGAGAAGACGGTGGAGGTGAGGGGGATGAGGAAACCGACGAGCCCTAGCAGACTTGGGTTTCCTGGGGGTGTGTTAATTAGTATGTGTTATGTATGTCTGTATGGCGCGAGGCAGGATATGGATAACATACCAAAGCGTTTTGCAAGATCCCCTTTAGCTGGTGTAGGTTGGAAAAATAGACGTTCATATTGATCAGAGTTGAGCTGAAGGGTTATTTGACGGGAGAGATCGCGTCGACCGTTAGTATTCTTGATATAGAGGTTTTCATGATGGTCATCGTCGTGGGAATGATTTAGTGAAGACATTAGTTCTATCGTCGTGCCAGTTGATTCTGAGGAAAAAGGCCAAAGGAGATGAAATGTAATGTAGCAGAAAGCGTGATGACGATCCAAACCAGATCAAATAGTGAACGCGAAGAACAGGTCCACGATGAGAAAAGAAGAAGTAAAAAGAAGACTCGAACAGAAGACTCGAAAAGAAAGAGAGCAAGAGAAGAAGAATCAAAGACGAAACGAAACATAAATCTCTTCATATAACCAACCTACCCTCCGCACCCTCGCTCGCTCCAGTCCATCCTCCAGCTAATGCGCAGGTCCATGCTACCACAAGTGACAAGGCCCAGCACTCACTAGCACGCACTACCCAGATGCCAAAAAGGGTAAAAGGAAGAGCCCC